>PVJS01015543.1:28829-38849 GCA_004027185.1 Glis glis
CGGTACCGAAAAAAAAAAAAAAAGAATCTACAAAAAGAAAGAAGGATTAAACAAAAATAATCTAAAGAGAGCAAATAATAAAATTCAGGGGATTGATAAATGCAATTACAAACAGAAAGAAAAATCAGTAAAACTAAAATAAAGTTTTTTGAAATAGTAAAATTGATAGGCCTCTAAACAGACTGATGAGAAACAGATAAGACAAATATGAACGATGAAAGAAAGACATTACTATAAATATAGTGATATTAAAAATAGTAATGGAGTTTTGCAAACAAATTTATTCTAATATATTTCACATTGTTTTCCCAATTGTCATATGATTTTCTCTTTTACCTTTTCCAGCAATTCTCTAATTAAAGGAAATCTTCAATTATCCTATCTAAACTAGCATTCATCTCTCAAATCAACAACATCTATCATATTTTGGTTTTCAGATGGTAAAAACAACCTGAAAATATGGTTGGGAGTATTTCCAGTAAGTTTCCAATCATTGAGACTATGAGATACATTTAGAACTATAAACTAGTCAGATCCATCTAGATGAAACTATATTTTCTGATATTCACACTCTAAAACAGAGATATTATTGCTAGAAAAGGTATTCAGAAGACAGAGCAATCTCAGAACATGGGCTAGGGTTTTTAAGAACTTATGTGTATCTTACACTAAAAATCAAATTGTGCAAAGTAGTGTATACCATTGTTTTCCTTATAATTGATCTGAATTTTCTTATTTTTTCAAAGTCCTACTGAAAGTCTAGGGGTTGAAGAGGATGAATAAGACAGGGACAGTAGACTGTTAACTGGCTAACAGTCTATATACGATCTCTTCTGATGTTAAATAATCTTCCAGGTCCGTATTTTCCTTTCACCACTGCCCCCATCCCACCAGTATCTGGGTGAAACAAAATGTTTTAGTTTCTTCATGATAAGCATGTAAGGAGTGTATCACAGATTCATATTCTCTCCCTTTCTAGTCCTCAACAACCTACATTGCTCAATTTTGTGCCTGATACAATTCAAGGCATATTCTCTCCAAGATTCTTCTAGGGGTCTTGGTTATCTTGCCAAATTGATTATACTTTCCTGCAATTTGTGATGTCCCAAAGGTCTTTCTAAAGTCTAAACATGACACACACCCAGTGCCCGTTGCCCAAATTAAACTGGGGCAATGCAAGAATAAAAGGGGTATAAAAGAGAAGAGGAAATTTATTTTAATTATTCTCTTTCTTCCACTCCAAATAAACTGTTTCTCCTTTCTATTCAGGGTTAACTCAGTCTTTAATCAAATGTTTCACTCAGTTATATACATTTTCTCTTGTAGCATGAGTCTCCGGTCTCATTCCAAATAATAGGGCACAGAGAAATGAGAATTATGATGAAGGTAAGTGAAAATTATAAGGTCCAAGTTTTTTTTTTTTTTTGCGGTACCTGAGGTTGAATGCAGGGGCGTTCTACCTCTGCGCTATGCCCCCGGCCCTATTTTTTATAATTTTATTTTGAAACCGGGTCTCACGAAGTTGTGGAGGGCCTCACTAGGTAGAAAGAGAGAGAGAGAGAGAGAGAGAGAGAGAGAGAGAAGAGCTGAGGCTGGCCGTGAACCCGGATCCTCCGGTCTCCGCCTCCCAAAGTACTGGGATTACAAGTGTGCGCCACCACTGCCCGGCCTAGGTCCAAGTTTTTCAAAATACAATACTTCTTTTTCTTTTTTTTTTTGCGGTACCGGGGATTGAACGCAGGGGTGTTCCACCTCCGTGCTATGCCCCCGGCCCTATTTTTTATACTTTATTTTGAAACTGGGTCTCACGAAGTTGCAGAGGTCCTCACTAAGGAGAGAGAGAGAGAGAGAGAGAGAGAGAGAGCAAGAGAGCTGAGGCTGGCCGCGAACCCGGATCCTCCGGTCTCCGCCTCCCAAAGTACTGGGATTACAAGTGTGCGCCACCACACCCGGCTAAAATACAATACTTCTTATTTTTGTGTGTGTGGGTATGTGTGTTACTGGGGATTGAACCCAGGGGCACTCTATCACTGAACTACACCCACAGCCCTTTTGATTTTTTATCTTGAAACAGGATCTCACTAAGTTATTGCACATTGGCCTCTAATGTGTGATCCTCTTTTCTCAGACTCCCAAGTACTGGGATTACAGGTGTGCACTACTGCACCTCACATAATATTTCTTATTCTTTAAAATGATATGGTTAAAATTGAGCAGATCATTCATATTGCCATTGAAAGTATCTAGAGTTACTTGTTGCTACTTCTTAATTTTAAGTTTTATTTTAGCAGTCATTTCTGTTGTACTAGTTTTCCGTTTCTGCACTCCTCAAGAATAATTATTAAGAATTATCATGTTTTAAATATACCCATTCTTTATTTTTATAATTAATGAATAATTAATTTTATGCTTTGCTAAATCTCACTATTTTTAAAAAATTAAATTTTTTCTTATTCTCAGCTTTTCCATATTACTTGGGCTTCATGTGGATTAACAACTTTAATTTTTGCTGCAGTTCAATAATCACGCCTTGATAAATTCACATAAATTCTGTCCACTGTTAATATACTCACAAATAGCTGCTTATTTGTTGCAAATTTCCCATCTTTTTCTATTTGACTTTAATCATCATTTTCTCAAATTTAGTAAATGATGTTTTGGCACCCTTCTTAAGAGACAATCAATTTTTCCTGTTAACTTATGTCCAGTAAATCTAAAATATTTTAAAATTATAACTGTGCAGATTTTGATATAATATAAAAATCTCCATATCCTTTAGGGTGGTGTAAATTTGGAAAAGAAAAAAAAATTCTGATCAGATCAACGTTTTCTGGACCAGGATGACTTACATACTCACGATATTAGGCAAGATTCTCCAGAGAAATAGAATTAATGGGATGTGTATAGGAAGAGAAGTTTATTTTAAGGAATTGGTTCACAGGCTTGCTGAGGTGCAAACACAAAATCTGTAGAAACCCTGCAGGGTAGGTCACCGTGCTGTGCTGAAGAGCCAGGGCAGTTTCAGTCCAAATCTGAAGGCTGCCTAATTAAAAAAATAAAAATAAAATAAAGGCAGTCTGCTGCTGACAAAACTCCCTCTAGTTCCAGGGAAGTCCATTTTTGTTCTATTAAGGCCTTCAACTGATTCTATGAGGCCCATTCACATAGGGAGGGTAAGCTGCTTCACTCAAAGTCCACTGACTTGCTAATATCATTCAACAAACACCTTTACAGCAATCTCCAGAATAATGTTTGACCAAATATCTGGGTACCATGGCCCAGATGACATGCAAAATAACCCATCACACTCACACTCTTCTGAATCTTTATATAAACTCTATAGATTACTTTGTAAATAATTCTAATCATGTGTATCGGCACATCTTTGGGTGGTTCAAACAGTAGGAAATATAAGATATAACCAATTAGTTCATCTTTACAACTTTACAATGATAAAGGGCCCCTTTTTACAGTCCTGTTTTGCAGAGAGCATGAAGTTGTTTTGCAAACACCATTTACATATGCTGGACTAGAGGGTGTCAGGTGTGTGCAGGTAATAGTTACTGCTACAGGTGAATGATCTGCAGAGTTACAATGCTCCCTTAGCTGGATCTTCTCATGAAGGAGCCCCGATCCTAAATGTGTACTGTTTGAAAGTTATTACAGTAAACCCCTAGGAAATGCAAACCATTAGGATCAACAGAGGATGCATTTTATAAACTATTGCTTCTGTACTTTTTTGAGTAACCATCATGATTCAGCCTAGGTGAAGATACAAGAAGTAATGCAATTTAAGCAATCGCCAAAATAGTTGTTAGGAATGGTTTTGGTTAAATCCATGATTTAGAAGTTAAAAACACAACGACAAAATGCTTCATTATGTAATATGGCGGTTTCAATATGTATTTGCGTGTGGGGAGGTATAATAGGGATTGACCCCAGGAGTGTTTTACATGTGAGTAACACCCCAACTCTGTTTTTTATTTTGAAACTGGGTCTCACTACATTGTCGAGGCTGGCCTTAAACCTACGATCCTCCTGCCTCAGCCTCCCAAGTACTGGGATCACATGCCTGGTTCAATATATATATTCTTTTATACATCACCATATATACAAACTTCCTAAAAGAGTTTTTTTTTTCAATCTCCAGATTTTATTGGTGATTCCAGTAGATTTTGGTGGTTTTCAAACTGATTTCTCTTAGCAACGTAAATTCTGTGTTCCAGGAAATGATTTGGTTCTGGGTAATGCTGAGAGGTCATCACCACAGAAACAGTGACTTAGACAATGGCTCTCAGTGTGGGGGGAGTTTACAAGGGGGGAGAGTGGGGATAACATCAAGCTGAAGTATCCAAAGGTTAGATTTCTCAACTTCTAAAGAAGATCGGACACAGCCTTTCTTTAGCATTTACCATACAAGATTACAAAAGCAAAAAAGCAAACAATCTGCCACCTTAACATAATCACAGTTAATAAATCAGAGTTAATTTTAATATAGCAAGATATGGTCTCAAATTAAAAGACAATCCTTGAAATTGAGAGCACTGTATTTTTTCATTTTATCACAAGTGACTAAAAAGTTCCCCTAGTGGTATATTGACTTGTCCTTGGGAGTCCTGCCTTATGTGACCAATAAGCTCTATCCTTCCTCCTCCTCTTCCTCCTCCTCCTCCTCCTCCTCCTCCTCCTCCTCCTCCTCAGGAAAGCTAGCCCCTTCCCTCCAGGGATATATGTCACATGATTTTAAAAAAATAACAGTATAGTTCATTTTTCTCTAATTCCAAAAAGCAAGAAAAGTTTGAGTGGCCCTTAATACTTGGGGAAGGAAAGTGTACGTGTCAGTAGTACTTCAGGGAATCTTAATACTTTGGAATATGTGTGTCAACCCTAGAAAATTTACTCCTGAAAAAACAAAGCAACTTGTGTACATACATCTACTATTTGAAAGTATTCACAAGCTATTGGCTGTAATTTCTGGGGCTTCACAGTTCCTCTGGAGCCTGGGGACCCTGTTCAAACATGGCTGACAAATGTTTAATTATCTTATATTCAAATTGCTTTCTTGGGCCTCGCAACAGCAGTGATGAAAAACACATGTGCTTCTCTGAGGTCTCCACTGACACATACCTGTGAGATCTGCCACACCAGTTCACCCGTCAGGTGAAGCGCAAGTCGCCACAGGATGAGACAGGGTGAACAAGGCAACTGCCCAGATAAACTTTGTCACTGAGCAGCATTACAGTGGAGAGATGTTAAAATGTAAATTTCAAGTAAATATTAGTCTTAAGCATACAAGGGCTTTTACACATGGGTTAACAGAGGGTCGCTTTATATGAAAACGATTCTGGTAGGTATTTGCTATTTAAATCTTTTCAGGTAATTAGTCCCTGTGGTGCCTTCTATTACAGGCTCCAGCTGTTCATGCTAATGAGATGTTACGTGGTGTCAGGAGTTCCCATCCTGCAGCATTAAGTGGTTAACCAGTAATGGGGTGCTCCAGAAGTCGCACACATAAAAGCAGTAGAGGAACAACTTAAACTTAATTATCGCTCCTTTTATCCACAATAAAAAAAGGAAGAAAAAGGCATGTTAGAGCATAGTATTAGTAGCAAGTCTCTAATGAAGCATATTCCAAAAATAGAAGTAGGATAGAAGAAAAGTTGATATTTCAACCATAATCGAGCAATGTTATTTCTTTAGATGTACAACCTGATTTCTGGAAGTACTATACCCATAAAAATGATCAAATATTTATAAAACATCAGTTCTTATCTCCTCAGATTCATAAAATGTACATGAAGATTTCTAATTGGTCAATGTATAGAGAAGGTAGAGGTGAGCTGTGAATTCTGCATTCCATTCTTCACATTGTACCTGACTTGGCTTACGAATGAATGCTTCAGTCTGGTGTGGTGGTGCACATACCTGCAATCCTAGTACTTGGGAGGCTGAGGCAGGAGGGTCACAGGTTTGAGACCAGCCTAGCAACTTAGCAAACTCTCAGCAATCTAACGAGACCCTCTTACAAAACAAAAATAAAAACAGGATTAGGGCCTGGCTAGGAGGTAGACTGCCTCTGAGTTCAATGCCCAGTGAGACACACACACACACACACACACACACACACACACACACACTAAAACAAAAAATAATAAAGAAATAAATATAAAAAGAAGAGTGCTTCACAGCTTTAGAAATTATCTCTGTATAGGGTCTTCAATTTTATATATAATTTTAAATGTGAAAATAATACACTATCGCAAATTTACGTATAGTAAGTTGCAAGTAGATAGCACACATAGAGCACATACTCATCAACATGTTACAAAAATGGACATGAAGTCCAAAGTTACTCTGTACATGAAGAAATTGAGTATCATTGTTCTAAAATAATTACTAGATGAATGTGTATGAAAAAAATTTATTTTTGGCACTGGGGATTGAACCCAGGGGCACTCTACCTCCGAGCTACACTCCCAGCCCTATTTTTTATTCTTTATTTTGTAACAGGGCCTCACTAAGTAGCTGAGGCTGGCTGTGAACCCGGATCCTTCGGTCTCAGCCTTCCAAGTACTGGGATTACAAGTATGAGCCACCACACCTGGCTGTAAGAAAAAATTTTAAAAGTGAAAGTTTGAAATTGAAATGAGTCAAAATTGGATATTGACAATTCCCCATTTTTTAACTTAAAAATAACTTTTATTGTTAAGAAAATTTAAGTAAATTCTAAATGTAAGATAGAAGAAAAATGTAGTAAGTTTCAGAAACTGATAAGTATGTCAAAAAACTAATGACTTACGATTTATGAACTAACCAAAAACAGATAGAGACCTCCTTCAATGCTGAACGTAACAAGAAGAGAGAATAACTTTGACAACGCATTACTTCTTAAAAAGCATGACCCATGAAGGAGAGAGAGAAAAAGAGAGGAGAAAAATCAAACAGAAATCTGATGTTGTATGATAGAAACTAGAATACAACTCTATAAATATAGATAGATAAAAATAAAAAGTTTCCAAAAATAAGATGAGATTTGCCAATAAATTAAAAATATAATTGAGTTTCAAAAAATTAGTTAACATGTAAAAAAAGTTATAGTCACATAATCAAAAATGTACATACATTTGTAGCACATTTTTTGTGGAGATTGAATATATCTATGTGTGCACGCATGTGTGTGGATATAGGTTTAGAGGTCTGATGTCATAGACATGAAGACAACTTAAAATAACATTAAATTCCTGATAAAGGGGTGGGTTTGAAGAAGTGAGTCAAATTTTATTTCACATTTTAAGTGGAAATGTGGATTAATTTTATTCTAAAATTTTCCCTCATTAAAAAATCCACATTCACAAAAGGTACATTTAAAAAGCTAATGGCCGGGCATGGTGGCACACGCTTGTAATTCCAGTACTTGGGAGGCTGAGACTGGAAGATCCGGGTTCATGGCCAGCCTCAGCTACTTAGTGAGGCCCTCCACAACTTAGTGAGACCCTGTTTCAAAATAATGAATAAAAACTAAGGCTGCGGGTGTAGCTTGGAGGTAGAATGCCCCTGGGTTCAATCCCCAGTACCGCAATAAATAAATAAATAAATAAATAAATAAATAAAAAGCTGAACATCAATTACTCAGTTATGTTTATATGCTTAGAGGCTTTACTTCTAATTATTGTCATTACTATTACATGTATATTTAATATGCTATTCATAGAATCTCTAGCTAACATCTTAAATATAAATTAAAAAAATCTTTCTAAAGATACCATATAATTCAGTATAATAATGTGTGGTAAAATAATGATCACCATATTATTTTTTAAATATCCAGAAGAAACCTTAATTCTGAAGCATCAGTAATCATATTTCTCTAGATAGAGCTGAACAACATCATGGTGATGTTTGCTATGGAAATTTACAATTCAGCAAGGTAAAGTCCATAAACTACTCCTATTCTGAACTCTCACATGCAAGGGAAATACCCGCTGTAACTAAGGCAAAGAGCTAGAAATATTCGTGTAACAGTCGATGTTAGCTGCTAGATAACTGTCTTATAACTGTCTGTTGTTTAAAAATCGTAGTTGACCTTCCTATAAAGTAGGTCAGAAGACCCTCATTCCAGATGTCCCCTTCCTGTGCCAGAAGGAAAGGAAGCTTCTGGTCTCTGAAGAACACACATAAGAATTAGTCAAGTTTTTTGACCAGCTTCAGGGAAAAGGTACACGAAGAAAGTGGGAGTGACCTTTTTCCTCAAATGCCAAGGTGCTATATTTATATTTATATATTTAGTGAACAGCATCCATGGTGTATAGCCATGGTAACAACCTACAGCCACCACGCCCGGATTTGATATTTGCTCTTTCAAGGTCCATCTCTGCAGGTATTTTTACTGGTAGACCTTTGATTCCTAGAAAATATTCCTTTAGTATAGTTTCTATTTCAGTGTTCAGCTATAGTTCTGAAAAAGAAAATCCATGTTTGGTTTGGAGCTTAGCTTTTCAGTTTTCTAAGGTCCTCTGGAAATATTTGTCCTATGTGAGATATGTCAAAGTTTGCAAATTCCTGTTCTAGTTTGCTTATCTTTATTAAATAAATTATCTCTAGTCTTAGTTCATTTATGAAAACAGTGGAATGTGATTCTTTCATATCAGGAGTTGGACTTACTTCAAGATAATTTTTTGAAAGTATCTTGGAGCCATTTACTAGGATGGTAGCTTTCTGGATATGATCTTGCTCCTCTCTGGGTGGAGGAGAGCAAGAGTGGGGACAGGAACTACACAATTGATGGGGACATTACAGTAGGGTATCATATCTGGGGCACAAGAAATGTTTTTGAAGCGATTTGAAAGGTAGTTGTTTCTTTCCTTTGACCTTTGCCAGAAAATATTTTAGGGAAGACAAGTTGGATTCAGGATTTCATTTTGAGTTCTCAGAATAATAATCAAAACAGGCCAACCACTGATTGCTTGATGCTCCCTCTCACTTTTCTAGGGCTCTGTTCATTGTATTATATTTGAGAGATCAAAAGCGTCTCTGAATGACCACTGAAATTCTAAATAACTCTTGTGCGATTTGGTAAGATAATTGCAGGAATCTGAGTTATAGTAAGAAGAGATCTTAAAGCTGGCATTTAGTACCAAGAAATAAATGTCAGTAGCTACTAGTGAGAGACAGCGAGAATCACCTTTGTGCGCACACACACACACACACACACACGCACACACACCATTACAATCTCAGTTTCTACCAATACTTTATTGGTATCTTAGGTCTTGATTACTTCTGTGAAACTGCATGACCAATAGTCCAGAAGCTATCACTCCACAACGGATGAAGATAGAGAAGGAAGACCTCTTAGGGCAAGCAAAGTGACTTTTCTTAGAACAGTAAAGCCAAAGAAGCTCCTCATTATATATTTTTAAATGGATCCAGGCAAATCTTTTTGCCAATGTAAAAAAAATGTATTGAAGTTAATTTCTAAATCCAGCCAGAAAGTGACCAAGTTTGGATTACAGTCTAATCTCTAAAGTGATTTTCGTATACTATCCAACACTAGGTCAAAAAACAAACAGAAAATCATAAACAATTCTGGAATTCAGTTAAGTAAGGCAAAACAATGTGATAAAAGGGAAAATGTAATATTTTACTATAGAGAAACTTTTACTAATTTATTTTGGTTTACAACACCCAAAGCCATGTAACTCAAACAATGCATGCAGGTGTACATAATACCGAAGAACTACACAAGATACATCTGAGTGCTGTGATTTGAATGTCCCCAACAAAACTCAGGTTGAAATTTAATCTCCATTGTTAAGTATTAAGAGATGAGGCCAGCCAGGCCTGGTGGCACAGGTCTGTAATCCCAATACTTGGGAGGCTCAGACAGGAGGATTTCAATTTCAAGGCTAGCCTCAGCAACTTAGAGAGACCCTGTCTCAAAATTAAATGAATAAAAGAAAAAGAAAAAAGCAAATCTGGGGGATGTAACTCAGTGGTAGGGTGCTCAACACACACACATAC
>PVJS01015544.1:0-38750 GCA_004027185.1 Glis glis
GTTTCTCCGAAGAGCTTCCTGATCTTCACGTCTTGGACTGGGACTGAATTAGTGGTTGCTCCGATCCTAAGACTCCAGCTCTTAGACTGTTCGACCAGCTACTGGTTCCTCTGACTCTCCACGTGCAGTCAGAACCTGGGACTACATTGCTTCAAACTGTAAGCCCATCTGATAAATCCCTTTTTTCAAATATACTCATCTGTGTATTCTGTTAATCTAGAGAACCCTGTCCAATACAAGAAAGAAAGTAGGATGATGGTTGTCAGGGGCCGGGGAGAGGGGCAATGAAGAGTTAGTGTTTAATGGAGGACAGAGCTTCAGTTTTGCAAGATGAAAAGCATTCTGGAGATGGATGGTGGTGATGGTTGCACCATTATACTGAACTGTGCAATTATACATAGTCGACACAGGAAAATTGATGTTATATAGTCCCATCTATTTTATTCCAAAAATTCCAACAAAAATAGAGACTTGGGGACATCATGGTGACAGATCCTTTGCTTAGCCAAACTTTAGTGAGTCTCCCCATCCCTTTCCCATGTCCATCCATGTACTTCTTTGTAAACTCAAGGTTCAACCCAAACTCTGCTAAGTCAGTTTAGCAAGAACCTTCCCCTCTACCTAACACTAATATCTGATCACTTTCGATATCTGATCTGGTTCGTCATCCTCCACCACCTTCCAGATAATGTCTTTCCACTCTTGCCTGCCTTCAGCAGGAATTCTGTTGGGTCAGTTTAGCCAGAATCCTCCTTGCCCGTTGTCTTTGTCTATTTTCTGCTGCTATAACAGAATGTCACACTGGGTAAATTATAAAAACTAGAAGTTGATTCGGTACCTGGTACTAAAGACTAGGAAGTCCAAGCTGGAGAGGCTGCACTGGGTGAGGGTCTTTCTGCTATGTCACAACATGATAGAAAATGTCACATGGTGAGAGAGAGGGAGGTGGGGAAGAAGGACAAACTCCCATGATAACTAACTCACCCCCACTGTGATGAGGGTAGAGCCCTCATGGTCTGATCACCTCTCCAAGATCCCACTTTTAACACGGTTACAATAGCAATTAAATTTCGAAGTGAGTGTAGGAGAAGATATTAAAACCATAGAACCCATGACACGTCTTCTTAGTAATTTTCCATCTGCTGAGACCAGCCCTGCTCCTTGGCTATACATTTCCACTTGCTTATGCTGTGATTGGAGTTAAATGCAATCTATCTTCCACTGATGAATCTCATTGCTCTGTTTCTTGGGCCTCTCTCCATGGTCCTGAATAAAGCTTTAACATTGAATATGTTTTTTCTTTAACAAGGGACATCTGTGAGTCTTTGTGATCCTTTCCATTTCTACAGGGAAAACCTTACCACATCACACCTTCCTATGACTTCCACTCCCTCCAGGAGGAACTATAATTTTCCACGACACTTCTGCAAGTTGCGTATTTGGGGGACAACTACATGAATGAGCCCAGGGATCTGTTGACCTGTCTCTCCCCATGGCAGTGGGACTTGAGCATGACCATGTGTTTTCAGGATGCCCATTCTGCTCACAGAATCAGAGTTTTTGAATCAGGTCAATCACTCCAGCATGGTCACTGGGCAGTCCTACCTGTGGATTACTTTTAGGTACGATTGCTATTACTCATAAAATTTGATAGAATGTGAGATGATGATCCTGACAGTATAATTTGAATATAAAAGAGATGGCTTCGGGAAGAACAGTTTTGAATATGCCTGTATATGTGCTGTAGTGTGGTTTCATTCTCATTATCAAATGATTAGCTGTGTCTTTACTTTCTGTTTTGTGGATTTGGCTGATCATATTTTTAAAAACATAAGCAAGACCTTTGTTTTATTGGTGTGATATTTCTGTGGCCAGATGGTGCTGGTTCATCCCAGGGGAACTGATGCTGCCTGACCTCCAACCATGGTGACAAATCTGACAGAGGATTTTCTTGTGTGGCGTGAAACTGTTGAATACCTTAAAGAATTTTATCCTGGAAGCAGAGCTGCTGCTGATAAATGTGATCTTGAGCAATAGCGGAACAGATTTTTCCTTATAGTAAATGTGTAATCTAATTTCCCATTAGTCTTATGCTTCTGGTGTTATCTGATAGTCCCAAAGTGTAAAATTATCCTCAGAACCTGCATTAGCTTATAAAGTTAGGCATAGGAAGCCAAAACAATGAAAAATAACAACTTAGGAATGGCAAGGGCTAAATGGGGCCCAGCTGGTTTTATCATCTTTGTGTGCGCTCAGTTTGCCAATTTTTTTTTCCTGGAATTCCTTCAGTAATGGTGTTCAGGGCTTCAATAGTCCACAGATCATGCTAATTTAGTTTACAAACCCTGGCAACCAAAGTACCCTGAACGCACTTTCGGAGGAAATGATGGGAATCATTACAAAGCGCTGTGGATAGCTGTGGGAAGGGAAGGCACTTTGATGCCAGGGCTAAGACGATGGCCTTTTTCTTTTGTGAGAAGTGTTATGAACACAAGCTATCAGTGTGCACAGGGATGCATAACTTAGACCATGACCATATTTTCTGAACCCCAATATCAGAATATATGAGGCTCATCTGAATTATTTGAGTCTATGGCCACAAGTGCTAAGATGGCAGCTATTTTGTCTCCCTAATTCTCATTCATAAGCCTCCCTCTTGTCACTATTGTCTTCGGGGGTGAGGGTCCAAGATGGCAGAGCGGAGGCAGGCTGCAGATCTTAACTTCTCGGCAGTTTGGAATCACAGCAGCGAGAGAACCACTGCTCAGAGAGTTGGGTGATGGAGGGAATGCGCTGGCTCACAATACTGGAAGGTCAGAGACTTGGAGGCACTCGGAAATTCTGGTTAATGGAAGAGAAAACGGGAAAGAATTTGTTAACCTGGGACCAGCGCCTGCATTATCAGGGCAGGTCTGGGGGAAGGGTAACAAAGGGAATAAGAGGGAGAGGCAAAGCTGTCAAGTGTACTTCAAAAATAGTGGTACAAGGGAAATTCAGACTGGGTTAAGGTGGGGCAGGAGCCACAGCGCTGCCCTGTGAGCAAGAAACGCTCCACTTTTCTCAGTTTTTTGGTGGAGTACTATGGTGGGGGGTGCAGACATTTTGCAGAGACCATGTCTATGCATACAGCTCGAGGGGCAATTAAATCTGTGCAGTTTCATCCCACCTGGAGATATCGGTGAATAGCATCTTAGGGAACATCTTGAAGATAACCTGTGTAGTGGGATTGCTGTGAGCTGAAGGCTGCCAAGCCCCACCCCCTTTCCAGAGTCATTAACAGGAGTGGGGTGGAGAAGAGCAGTGTACAGGACACTTCCAGGGAGCAGCACATACATAACTGAGGGGTGACTTAGAGACAAAATTCAACTGTCCCTGAGTTAATGATAGTTATTGAATGTGTAAGACATGCTACTGAGCACATTCCATGTATTTGCAAAAGTAAAAAAATAGAACAAAAAACCCCCCAAAACCCAAAAAACAAAAACAAAACAAAACAAAATTGCTTGGGAACTTGGAGAATTGCATTTTCCAGTCATTAAAAGACACATTGGGAAATGTGTCTTGTTCTAGAAATGTTTTTGGCTTACAGCTCCACATGGTGGCAAAACCAGAGAGTAGATATATAGGGAATGTTCTGGACCATGCTGGCCAACTCTGGTTTATGTCTGACACTTCTGCATGTTCCAGAAGGGATGAGTTCTCCTATGTTAGACAAATATGGGTACTGCTTGACCTCTGATCCAAAGGGAAACTCTTGAGAGAGTAGAGGGAGGATTCGTAAATTTCTCTGTATGTGTGATCATGAAGGAACTGCTTTGTGTATAGATATCACTTTGACTTTCCTGCTCCTTACCAGATTGTGAATAGATGTAAAGTGGGGTCACTATTCATGTCTACTCACCTTGGCTCATGGGCTGCACTTGCTGATCTCGTCTTGACAGCAAGAGTCCTCAGGGTTGTCTCAGGTGCAAACAGATCTGCGTTGCCCCCTGGAATGTCTTGCAGACTTTTCAAGATAGAGGTTTTGGCCTTGCCGGTTCTGTAGGTGTATTGGCAAAATGCTGCAACCTTGTGAGATCTCAGTCCTATTATATATCTGGGCTTGTTCTTGGTTGACCCCAGGTGGGTACTGGATACCCACCTTCCAGGGTCGGACAGGTGGTGAATGTACCAGTTCTGTTTCCTGTCTTCCTTTCATCTTTCCTCATTTCCCCATTGTATAAAAATGCCCAGATTTAATCAAAAGAAAAGTGCCCATATATGTCCACTCATGCATTTTGACTCTTAGGAAAATGCCCTAGTCTATGAGTTTCAGCACCCTGTAAAATACTATTATTTCCCATTTACCAGGGGGAAAAAGTTGGTTCAGAATTGTCATGATTCAGATAGGGTTGAGCAGCTGATACAAGACAGAGGTGAAAGTTTACCTCCTGTGGTTTTGACTCCAAGTCAGTGCTCCCTCCATGGCCAGGGGTGGAGCCTTGAGCCAGGCTGAGCTGCAGTTTGAGCTACACAGGCTTCCTAGAACTCTCTAGTCATACCAGTCAGATGCTACCTCTGTAATTTTTAGTAGCTTGGGCCAGGACATGGATTCTAAAAGTGATAGCTGGTACTTAAAATAATAGGCAACACCCAACACAGAAACAAATCCATCTTTATTGTATATGCATTAATAAAGATGGTATTTAAATATGCAAAAAATACAGTCAGGCAATCTTAACATGATTGAAAATGAGGTATAAGAGCTTAATTGTGCATCTCAAACTTGATTCCTAAAGAAGTTCTTCTGAATCCAACTATCAGCAACTATTCATTTTCCTTTCTGCTTGTATCCAGTTCCATTGGAGTAAGGTGGATGGGGAGGAGGATGGTTCTATGTGTGATTAGCACAAAAATATAACCTTGTAAGAGGAACACTGATCCACTAGGCTTTTTGTGTAACCCTGCCAACATCTAGTGTCTCTCCAGATTCATAAATGATGTCCTCAACTCAGGAAATGTATCACATGCTGTGGTCATCTGTGCAAGTAGAAAGAAAAAAAAACAATCATTCTAGGAAAGGTGTAAGACTATTCCTGCCATCTGACCTACTAGACAAACAGTAGCTACTGACTGAAGAAAAAAATAATCAGGCAAGATCAGCTGATAAAGGAGCCCCAAAATAGGCAAATTTTTCGTCCCACTGGAGACTTGACTAGAAAATAATTATGGTTTCATTTTTCCCCCCTGGAGCAGTTGTGACAGTATCTTCCACACCAGCATGGTCTATGCTCATCAGAAACATCAGGTGCACCCACAAGTAAGGTACAGCTCCTTTTAATTTGCTAAGCCATGCTCTTAACTTCCACCTTTATTTTCTTGACACACATCACCAGGTGATGACCTAGATGTGTGAAGAGAAGAAATTAAAATTCTTTTGCACTAAATAGTGCATGGACAACCTATCTATAGTGAAGCCCTCAAGTCTCTCTCAATTCCTTGCTGCAGTGAGTGAGTGGGTCAACATATGGATAGAAAGATAACTGGTCAACTAGGAACTTTCTATTTTCAGTAGCACGATTCGGCAACAATGGTGAAGAGGCGCAGTCTTGGGTACTTATGATGTGGTGACATATTGGAAATGTATTACACTGACACTTTGTGGCATACACTAATGTCTGCATACTATTTTGCCTGGGTTAGCTGACACTGATATGGAAACAGACTCATGTATTCCTGTCACTGTGCTAAGTAGGGGACTGCAGGAGGGGGATTGGAGTTCCATTTCTTTTTGAGGCACATGGATGTGTCATAGATAAAATGTGGGATGTCCTGTACTGGGGGCACAAGCTTCACTTTGCATGGGCTCTTCTGTGAGGAGAGATAACTAAACCGGCTAATGGTGGGCAGGGAGTGGCAGCCAAGGCAGTGGTGTGTGTATGTGTGTGTGTGTGTGTGTGTGTATTTCCTCCTCGCATACATAATGGTGCACAGACTTCTGTTTTTCTGGGACTCATTCAAGCATCCAATAAGTGAAGTTCCAATGAGCTGGAACCTCTTCCTCCAGCAGATGTTTCAGCAAATTGTTTTCCTGCTGCTGCTACCACTTCACAAGGTTTTTCTAACTCAGTAGATGACTTAACTGCCCGTAAGACCTACATGTCTCCCTTAAGCTGTTTTGCATTCTCCTGCTCCCCTTGCAGACACAGCTTGGGCCACCTCTCTGGTGGGTACAGACGATCACCTAAACTATGCTTGCCTCATGCTTCTGCCTCGTAATCAATGAATTCACCTTCTGGAGACTCACCTGAGACTGCAGGCTTCTTTCTAAAGATTGACTGAACTAGACTCCACCCCCTGTTCCTAAATAGGACACACATTATTGTCACAGGAAACTATCCTAAGTGATACTGCAAAGCTGCCTAATTGGAAAATTACCCCTTCATTCATATTTTTAATATACAATTCTTAAGTATTGTATATACATCCTGTTGGAGTAATGGCGTTTTCTCTGGTTTTCAGACCACCTTTGTGTTTGTTAAATCAGTGTTTCCTTACGAACTGTTTTTTTTTTTCTGTTGTCAATTACCAGCATCACATGGCTGAATTGCAATAACAATGCTTAGTGAAGATGTTGATATTAATCCCTGGGTTAATGCTAGGGAGTGGGGGCCAAATGTGACCAGGCAGAGAGATTATTTTTTATTTTATAAACTCCTTTGCAGTTCATTTGCTGTCTGCCACAAGCAGATGTCATGTTTCTAATGACAAATAAAGGAATGGTTTTCTCAAGGCAGACAAGTAGCTGCCAAGGCGGTTGAATTGGTAAATCCAGGTCAGTTATGCATCTCCAGTATCTGTCTCCTTCCAGCTATAGCCTAATTGAATCAAAGTTTAATTCAATTTTTCTACTTGCTGTCTGAGAGTCTTCATTTCTCTGCAAGAGAATGGTCACGAGATTCGCTGGGAATTATTCTTTGGAGTTCAAAACTTCAGGGAGTGGGAAAGGGTGCTCCCGGCATTTGACTGCATTTGTTACACATTTTCAGAAATGAATTTGAAAACATTGAAAATGCAATCCTCCTTCTGCTCGTATATGAGTGATTGTGAAATAACAATCCACTTGGAATTTTAAAATTTGCTATTGCTCTTTAATATTTATGCTCTTCTGCAGTGCTTTCTATTATTATATGTAAGGAGACCTAATGTTATGCCACCATTAGGGTGACCTTAACTTGAAGGAAGAACAAAACAAAATTAAAAAATCCAAACCAGCAAACCACTAATGAGAGATTCTAGCCCAGTCTTTGTGCAAATCTCCCAAACATTTTGGCCAAAATGGGTTTTTGGGGCCAATCATACAAATGGGAAGAATGCCACTCATCAGCAGACACAGATATCCTGGAAAATATTTGAATCAATGAGTACATGGTCAGAGGTGACAGAAACTGAAGTAGCTCAAGTAGAAAAGGTAATACCTCATGAAACCAAGTCTGGGCAGGGGGTGTGTGTGTGACAAGTCTCAGGCGTGCTTGCTCCAGGAGCTCAGCAATATCATCTGTTATCAGTCTCTAGCCTTTGGTTGGCTTCACTCTCAAGCATGTCCTGTCTGTATGATAAGAAAGATGGCTTTTGAGCACTGGAAACCACAAAATTGTTCGAAAGGGAGGAGAGACCCACTCTGTCCAAGAGTCCATATAACAAATTCCAAGAGAGATTCTAAGCCCTGCTGAAACTGCACATTCATCTCTGTCAGGGAGATGGAGACCTTGACTCACCAGGCTGTATCCTGAGCCCAGAGAGGTAGGGGAAGGGCCTGATCATGAACAACCACACAAGACAACGTGGAGTGGAGGTAGAAGAGGGAGCCCGATCATGAACAACCCCACAGGACAATGTGGAATGGAGGTAGAGGAAAGGCCTGATCATGAACAACTCCACAGGACAATGTGGAGCGGAGGTACAGGAGGGACACAATCATGAACAACCCCACAGGACAAAGTAGAGTGGAAGTAGAGGAAAGGCCTAATCACGATCAACCCCACAGGACAACGTGGAGTGGAGGTAGAGGAAAGGCCTGATCATGAACAACCCCACAGGACAATGTGGAGCGGAGGTACACGAGGGACACGATCATGAACAACCCCACAGGACAAAGTAGAGTGGAAGTAGAGGAAAGGACTGATCATGATCAACCCCACAGGACAACGTGGAGTGGAGGTAGAGGAAAGGCCTGATCATGAACAACCCCACAAGACAACATGGAGCGGAGGTAGAAGAGAGGCCCGGTCACGAACAACCCCACAGAACAACATGGAGTGGAGGTGGAGTAGGGGCCTGATCATGAGCAACCCCACACGACAACGTGGAGTGGAGATAGAGGAGGGGGCTGGTCACGAACAACCCCACAGGACAATGTGGAGTGGAGGTAGAGGAGGGGCCCAATTATGAACAGCCCCACAGGACAACGTGAAGTGGAGGAGTGATTATTCTCAAAAAGCAAAGTCAGTGGATGGACAAACCAGAGTCTGCCACACAGGGGCAGCCCTGGGATGCAGTAAATTTCTCTACCCTGGGAGACTGCCTGATGGGTACTTCATTTAGACATTTGAAGATTGAATGACATAGTTCCTCTTGACCTTTGTTTCTAGCCAAGCACTTGTAAAAAAATCATTTAGTCATGAATCACTTGGAAAACCTAAGAAAAACTGTTGCTCAGATAGAATTGTGTCATGGCTGTTGTGGTGTGGACCGTGGGTTGGAAATGAACCTCCAAGACAAAGGGTGGAGCTACAGACAAGTTTATTTAGGAAGCAAGAAATACACGTTCAAGGGAAAATGCAGGCCATCTCCATGATCAACAGGTTTAAAAGCACATAGTGCTATCAACACACAGAAAGGGAACATGACATTATATATTTTCATATAATATTAGATACATTAAAGTTTTCCTTTAAGGTGTATAATCACCCTTCAGAGTCTTCATCCAAATCATTTTCAAATTTGATACGTTTTGCTAGATTATTGGCATATAAGGCAGACTCTTTTTGTGGTAGATTTTACTTAGTTTTGTTGAGTGGTAGGTATTTAAAATGTCTCACAAAATTCTTACAACTATATTCTAGGCTCAGTAATTCACAAACTGAACTGGAAAATAAATAGTGGCTTATAATAATTCATTCTCTATGAAGATATGTTTTCTCTTCTTCCAAACTTGTTATGCCTCAAAGAAAACCCAAAGAATTATGATTAAGACTCATAACAATCCTGTGTTGTGTGCTGGGTTGGAGGTCATAGGTTTGGAGGTGGGGAGTGAGTGGGTACGGAGAAGATCAGATTATAAAAATGAACAGAATATTGCCCCTGCCTAGGAGGAATTTATCATTCTGTGGGGAAATGAACGTGTTATATTGCACTCAGAAAAGACCCAGGAGCTGGGATAACAATGATGTTCCAGGCTTATGTCCCATGTGGTCATTTTAACAGCAAAAGTGTTGCTAAATATAATCTGAGTTCAGAGGTGACGTCTGTGGGGTTGAGAGCTGAGTGTGCTTGTACTTCTCTGAGTCTCTACAGAAATTATGATTCATGGTCCTAATTAGCATGGCCCAAAGAATTGCCATCTCTGCAGCCATCGAGTAATCCATTTCTGACTACCTGGTAAACCAAAAAAGTGTTCCTGATGCTTTGCAAGTGGGAGGGTGAGTTTTCCACAGGGAAGCCTTTTCTCCTGTGGTCTAGGCTTCCGTTTTCTGGCTGGCCTGCTGACTCACTGAACTCCTCTTCCTGCAGACTGGGTTCTCCTTTGCCATCCTGTGGCAGGTCACCTGCCTCCTCACCTTGCTCTCTAAACCCTCTACTTGAATTAATTTCAGGAGTGTGGGGGCAAGAGGCAGCCACAGCCCACAGGCCCACCTGAGTGTCTAGAATACTTCTCAATTCTATTCCCCTCTGAGTTGTGCTATAGAAAACTGCAGAAAGCTGACAAGGTAAGTAAAGGTCTTCGCCAATTGAAACACACAGGGGGCTGGTGGTGGGAAATTAGATGGGAGGAATGTACTTACCAAAGCAAATGGGTCTGGACAGAGGCTCAGCCTCCAGCTGGGTGTCATTCTGCTGCATTTGGCAGTCCCACTGACTGCGGTGCCCAGGCAACGCCGGCAGACAAGCCTTTCTAGAAATTTCCATGCAGAGCACATTGATAGCGATGGAGTCATCATGACATCATTCCTTAGTGTTAGTCTGTGCTTATTGATTGCAGGGTTGTAAAGAAATTAATTAGCTGCTGAGGCATAGCGTTGTCAAAGCCTGTTAAATGATTTTATATCCAATACAGAGAGATTGAAACCTATTCATTGGATTCAAGATTCAATAGTATAATTACTGATATTAAATTAAGGCTTTATGTCATAGTGTGGGGTGCCATATATCTTGCAAAGTTCTTTGTTTCTCTCCAGGAAAATGTCTGGAAGCATCTTACAGCTTTTTGTGCATGTATGTGTATACATTTATGTTTTTATGTTGGGACTTTTAAAGTTGACTGATTTAAAGAAAAAACAGTGCGGAATTAAAATATAGTGTTTAAATGTGTCCTTGAATAGGCTTATGGGGAATACAAGCCTCTTTTAAACCACCAGAGAACCAGAATTGTAAAAGAGTCTTGGAAGAGCACTATTCATCTTTAGAAGATAAAGGAGTCTCAGTATCATTTCCTGAAGAAATTGGTTTTTGTCTGAAATTTGGAAAAGAAACTATGGATGAGAGCGAGCCGTAGAGCCAAGCCATGACTGGGCGGTTCTTCATCCCTGGATGCGTGGGGTCTCAGCCACTGTGACAGTGTATTGCACTAATGTCCACCTGAGGAGTGGGCAGCTGGATTTCAGAGTAAGAGGGACATGCCACATTCCCCCTTTCCATGTCTCCCACCTTCATCAGGGTTCCTGTCCTTCCCTGGAACAACTGAAAAAGCCCTTTACCTGGTCATGCCATGCCTTCTTGCCCCTGTTCTCACTCCCACCTGTTTAAAGAACTGTCCTTCTAAATGGCAGGTGGTCTGGTGGCTGGGGGAATATTTGGTGTATTAGTGCTTATTGATTTACAAATATCAAACCATCCTTGCATCCCTGGGATGAAACTTAACTTGATCATGATGTACACTCTTTTTAATGTGTTGTTGAATATGATCTGCTAACATTTTATTAAGGTTTTTTGCATCTATGTTTGTGGTATCAGGATGACACTGGATTCATAGAATGAATTTGGAAGTGTCCCCCTCCCCTTTCTATTTCCTGTAATAATTAATTTGAGGTACATTGGCATTAATTCTTTTTTAAAGGGCTGGTAGAATTCAACTGAGAATACACCTGGTCCTGAGATTTCCGTATTGGAAGGCTTTTGTTACTCCTTCAGTCTCATTACTTGTTCTCATTCTGTTTAGGTTTTCTATATCCTCCTGGTTCAATTTTGGTAGGCTGTATGTGTGTGTCTAGGAATTTATCCATTTCTTCTAGATTTTTCAATTTATTGGAATATAAGTTTTCAAAATGGTCTTTAATGTTCCTCTGAATTTCAGTGGTGTCTGTTGTAATATCTCCT
This sequence comes from Glis glis, assembly GCA_004027185.1. Classification (NCBI taxonomy): domain Eukaryota; kingdom Metazoa; phylum Chordata; class Mammalia; order Rodentia; family Gliridae; genus Glis; species Glis glis. The sequence goes on from PVJS01015544.1 coordinate 11,575, forward strand.
TTTTTATTCCAAAGCCTCTTTTGTGACATTTTCCCTAAACATTAATTTTCCAGGAAAACCTCTTGCTTCCTGGTTTTTCTCTATGCTTCAATGGAGTTTTGCTGATTCTGATTCTATTTATCATGACAGTGTAGTCACCAGGGGTGTCTATGTATTCAGTTCTCCAGGAAGACTGAGAGAAAGGATGTCTTCACCTGGGATGTTGTATGTTAGGGGATTTGATGACCTCCATAACTTTTTAGTATTATAGTCGTATACAAAACACCTGGAAATCTCATCTTCCTTGTGCAGATTGTCTGGCCCCCAGTTAGTGCTTAACAAAATGGGCTACCTCATTTCAAGACGAGCTTGGAGATATTACTGGGTATAGATGTGAACATGTATGGTGATGCTGATTTAGGAGGGGAATGCAACTGCATCATGCAACTTTGGGGGAGAGTGGGGACAGGGACAGTGACTGATAAGGCCAGGGAGAGTTGCAGGAGTTCTTTCTTTATCCTTCCCACCCTTTCTGGATCTCCAGGAATCAGCAATGTCACCACTCTGCTAATTGAAGTCCTTTCGCTGAAGGCGATGGAAACCTCACTCAGACTTGCTAGTGGGACTGAAACAAGAAATGCTGGCTCATGGAACTCAGAGGTCCAAGTGCTCAAGCAGTGCCACAGAGCTGTGCTTCTCTTTATCTCTCAACTATATGTTTTAGACATGTGCTTTATTCTCAGATATGGATAAAGAGCCACTGGTAACCTGTGGCTTTAAAGCTTTCAGACCCAGAGGAGAGACTACCTCTAAGAATCCCAGGGATGACTCTTGTTGGCCTAGCTTTGATCAACTGCCAATTCCTAACAACCACGGTATCTGGGGAGATAGCAGGCCTCAGTCCTGTGAACTGGGTGGTTGTAGTCAAGACTACCTTCAAGCACAAGGAGAAAGAATGAGGCTAGAGGGTGTGATGGTTAACTTTATGTGTCAACATGACTTGGCTAAAGGATACCCAGATAAAATGTTGGGTGTGTGTGAGGGCATTTCTAGGGAGAAAAAAATTTTAATCAGTAGACTGAGTAATGAGGATCATCTCATCAGTGTGGTTGGGCATCGCTCAGAAGACAAAGGGAGAGGAAGGGTGAATTTTCTCTTGATTTGAGGCAGTGGAGCTCCTGATTTGGGGGTTTTTGGGGTTCTAGGACTTACAACATTGAATCCTCCATGTCTCAGGCCTTTGAACTTGGACTAAACTATGCCACCAGGGTTCCCAGAGTATCCAGCTTCCAGACAGCATATGGCAGAACGTCTCTGCCTGCAACACTACATGACCAATTCTCATAATCAATCTGCACATATTCTGTGAGTTCTGTTTCTCTGGAGAACACTGGGGAGTTTTATAAAAGAAGTGAAGCAGGGGAACAAAGGAGCATAGCAGATGTGCACTCCACCTGCAAACAAGAGGCAAGTGCATGAAAGGGTGACCATGAAAATGATTGCAAATATGCATTGGGATAAGGCAGAAGGAAGAAGGATAGCATTCTAACGTGATCACTATGATAAATTTCAGTTCCTTAAAAACAAAGGAGAAAAACAAAAAAAATCAGCTAGAGTAATATTTAAGCACCAGGACTAGAAATACATTTCACATGAGCTATCCGAAGCACCAAGAATATTAGCATTAAGAGGGCACTTTTGGAGTAGGAGGAATGTGGTTCCTAAGAAAAATGGAAGGACCATGATTCTGATTAAATGGCATGCTGTGGATGTCTGAATGTTATTAGTGCAACCTTGAGCGTCGCTCCTCAGTGAGCTCAAAGACCTGCCTGTGTATCAGTGGCAACCTCTTTGTTTGAAATAGTAATGCACTTTGCTCTCAATGACTGTAATAATGGAGTTTAAATTGGTGGACACAGATGCTATAATTTTCACTAGGTTGTTATCCTTGTGTGGAAATTTGAAGAATCCATTCAAGACACATCTCAGGGTCTATGGAGGAAGGTAGCTGAGACTGCAGATGCCCTGATTTATCTTGGTTCTCACGCCAGCTTTTTCCCACACTGATCCATCCTTCACGCTACTGAGAGAGTTGTCTTTCTCAAACACCAATCTGGTCACGTTCTTCCCTACTTAAAATCTCCTGGTGGCTCTTGACTGCCATCAGACTTAGGCAAAGTCTGGAATCCTAAGCGAGTCTTGGAAAGCTTTCTCTGTCCCGCCACATTTTCCTCACTGCTGCCCTTGCTGTAGACAAAAGGCCACACTTTGTCTCTGCACACTCAGGTCCACATGCCTCTGGCTTCACTCATGCTGTTCCTCCAGGCTTCCAGCCCCTTCCCCATCTTTCCCCTCTGTGCCTGACCCTGGCCCATGTGGTGTTGCTCACTTCTAGCACCATGGCAGAATTCTTTCCTCCTCCTTTGGGCTCCACAGTGCTATTTTGTCCTTCTACAACTCGTCAGGGAGGTGAAAGACTTGTTCACCTCCCTGACAAGTGTGAGCTCTTTACAAAGTCTCTTCTCATCCTTTATATTTCAGTTGCAGGCACAAGACCTAGCACCTACTAAGCACTCAATCAATGCAGGCTTGTGGAATCAATAGACTTATAGACTAGTTACGCAAAGTACTTTATGAGTGTTCTGCATTTCAAATGGTTGTTCAGAAAGTGTTTGGAACATGAAGACTTGATATAGAAGCATGTATGTGGGGGCTTAGTTCTAGAGCTCATGATTCATCTATCAAAACCTGCAGCCCACAGTGCAGGGCAGGTTGGGTTGGGACGTCAGAGGACATCAGAGGAGTGCCTCTGTGTGAGTGTGGAGTTAGGCATAATGATAGGGAGAGGGGCACAGAAAGAGTGAGGAGCCCTGTGGGGGCTCCCCAGCTCCCCTTCCCTCTGCCTTAGCCTGATCCCCCTTACCATGGTGAGTATGAGTGTGTTAGGTTTCTGGTGCTATAGTAAACTCCTGAGATTATCGACTTACAAAGAAAAAGGGTTATTTTGGTTCATGATTTCAGAGTCTCCAGGCTATGATCAATTGGCCCTGTTGCTTCTGGGCCTATGGCAAGGCAGCACGTCATGGTGGGATCATGTGGTGGAGTGGAACCGCTCACCTCCTAGCCAGAAAGCGAATGAAAGAAATTAGGCTCCCACAATCCCATCTGAGTGCATGCCTCCAATAACCAGAAGACATCCCACTAGGCCTTACCTCTTAATGTTTCCATTGCCTTCAATAACACCAAGCTGGGGACCAAGCCTCTAATACATGGATCTTTGGGGGAACACTCAAAATCCAAACCATAGTAGTGAGTGGTAATTCTGGGGAGGGACAGAGGTGGTGTGAGCAGGAGAGCTGATGGATGGGTATGTGGGTGTGTATATAGATGGACAGGTACATGAGTAGATGGATGGGTGAATCAGTGGGTAGATGGTGGATGGATAAACAGGTGGGTAGATAAATGGGCAGATGGGTGGGTGGGCGGATGGGTGGATGGGTGGGTGAGTAGATGGATGGATAGATGGGTGGGTAAATGGATGGTGGATGGATAGGTGGGTGGGTGGGTGAATGGATGGATGGGTGGATGGATGGGTGCATGGGTGGATCGTTGGATAAATGAATGGGTGGATGGATGGGTGGATGGGTGGGTGAATGGATGGATGGATGGGTGGGGGGATGGATGGGTAGATGGGTGGGTGGGTGGATGGATGGGTGGTTGGATGGATGGATAATTGGATAAATGGCTGGATGGATTGGTGGATGGATGGGTAGATGGGTGGATGGATGGATGGGTGAGTAGATGGGTGGGTGGATGGATGGATAAATGGGTAAATGGCTGGATGGATTGGTGGATAGATGGGTGAATGGGTGGGTGGATGGATAAATGAATGGATGGATGGACAGATGGGTGGATGGGTGGATGGATTAGTGGGAGGATGGGTGGGTAAATGGGTGGGTAGATGGATGGATAAATGGGTAAATGGCTGGATGGATAGGTGGATGGTCTCATCCAGGTACCCATACCTGCCCTTCCATCCTCTCATGCCAATGGGATCTGTGGAAACAGAGGGATTTTTTTCTTTTCTTATATTTTTCTTTCTTCCCTGGTCTCCTTCACCCATGCCATCTCTCTGACAGTGACCAGCACAAGGTGAGGAATGAAGTGGAGAGGGGTATGGGAGAAGGTGAGTAGGGATAAAAGCAGAAACAGGGACTGCTTTGAGTAGAAAGGATGAGGCAGGCTCCTGGCAAATGTGAGTCAAATGTGATTGAAGCATCAACTTCTGAAGCCTCCTTGTCCCTCACCTGCTTCTGCCTTTTGGCTTCCTCGCCTTCCTCCTGGAGACCCTTGCCTCTGTTCCCTCCACTTCTCCACAAGCTTCTGCAATAACACTTCAATCTATGTGTTTTTTCCTTCTCAGTTTTCAGGCTCTTTGAAGATTGTCTTTGTTTTTGTTTATCTGCTTGGTTTTTTTGGTACTCAGTTATGCACCCCCAGTATTTAGTATCATGCCTGACACCTGCCAGACAACAGATGTTTGGTGGCTCAATAAATATATAAATCCATCAAGTAAAATTATGAGTGTTGTATACTGCACCTGAGATATTGAAGTAGGTCCCAGGAGGCAGCTACACTCAGTTTCAGCAGAGGGTGGCATAAAACTGCCCACTGAGAACCCTGGGTGTACCTCTGTATTGCCCTATATGGAGCAGGGTTGGAACTATCCCAGAGCTCAGTTTCAAAATTACTATCTTTGCTAGAAATGCCATTATTCTGGGGAGGAAGATGACTGCTAAGCTCTGGGGAAATAGGTGAGGGTCAGTGTTCAATTTTAAGTACCACATGGAAGGATCTACCATGATAGAAGGGTCAGCGAGTATGGCATGAGACTTGGAATCAGTGGGGGATGCAAGGTCCTATCAAATGTCACATAGAGATTCACTCAGAAGGATGGGATTGGCCCCAGTGGGAGAACTCACCAAGGAGTGCTGATGAGCAAAGCAGTTCTGGGCTTGATTCTAAAAGTCAAATCTAGTTTTGAGGTAACTTGTTAGAGACTGAAAGTTTTGCCTTTCCCCAGATTCATCTGTTGAATCCCTAATCCCAAAGATGATGGTATTTGAAGGTGGGACCTTTGGAAGGCGATTAGGTCATGAGCAGGAAGCCCTCAAGAATGGGATCAGTGCCCTTATAGACAGCCTCAGAGAGCTCTCCCCTTTTCTTGTACCATACATGTGAGGCTACAATTAGAAGTTGACCATCTACAGTTGCCAAAGGAGGCCCTGGCAAAGGGTCCTTAACAGAACCCAAACAGGTTGGCATCCTGATATCAGACTTCCAGCCCCCAGAAATGTGAGAAAACAGATTTCTGTTGTTGGTAAGCCATTCAGTTTATGGTATTTTTGTTATTGCAGCCCGACCTGACTGAGGGGCTTATATTGCTCAGATGCTTGCTAAGTGTTTGGGGGCCACTTGTTTTCTGCACTGCTTTGGGTTCTTACAGGTTATAAAGAGGGAAAAAAGAATTCTGAATAAAGTTACTGTCAGATTCCCCCCATAAGATGGGTGATTTTTAGCAAGACACCTAGTGTTTCAGAGCCTCAGTTGCCTGGTTCTTTCCACACTTTTGAATATCAGGATAGTTGTGAGATGTGTGGAGCCATTAAAATAGGAGTCCAAAACTAAAAGCAAGTTTTAGAATCTTTGAGAAACTCTGAACAGTCACCAAATGGGTCCAACTGTTGGCTGTCCTGATGGTGGCATCTCACTTGCTCCGGAGGCAGAGCTCTTTTGTGGTGTGTGAGATCTTTACCTCTGATCTTTCTCTGGCCCTTGAATGAAGTTGCAGTATTCTTCTGCCTGACCTACAGCAAGAAGCTCCCTACTCTGAGCCAAGACATGGAACCTGCTCCTCTCCACTTCGAATCTGACAGGCATTGTCAACCCATGATTTGTCCTTGGTCATAGAAAAATATCTACCACCCTTTGGTCAAAGTTTGGAGGTGTCTATGAAGGGCACGAGGCACCCCAACCATGATGACTTAAAGGTTGGGGATTACTGCGCTGGATGACTTCTGAAGTTCTTTTTAACTCTTGAGTTTCTGAAAAAGCAAACCTTCCATAAGAATTCTCCATTAATGGAATCGATAGTAGATTCCAATTAAAAATGGGAACTTTTCCTTGTGGCCAACTGTCATGACTGTGCATGAAATTTGCATTTGAAAGCATTAAATACAAAATACTTTCAGAAGTTGGTAACAACTTTCACTCATCCAGCTAACCTGGAAGATAAGAAATTTCTAGACCCAGCCAGGCATGGTGGTGCATGCCTATAATCCCAGTACTTAGAAGGCTGAGACAGGAGGATCACAGGTTCGAGACCTGCTTCAGCAACTCAGAAAGATTCTAAACAACCTAAAGAGATCCTGTCTCAAAAACAAAAAATGAAAAAGGGCTGGGAGTGTAGCTCAGAGGTAGAATGCCCCTGGATTCTCAGCACATACACAAAAATATCTAGACTCAAGTTTGGAATAGGTTGTATATTCAAAAAAGTTTGAGACCATCTGGACAATGGGGCATCGACTGGTATGCATAAGTTAGATACATGAATTCAAAACACAAATAGTCATTGTGAAAGCTAGTTGACAACAGGACGGATGGCCACCTGCCCTTGCAGATGGCGGTGATTGTAACAGGGTACTTAAAATGTCGGGCAGAAATTTAGTCTTGTGAATGACATTGAAAGTGGTGGACAGGTTCTCCTACTGAGTCTATGTGCTTTTTACTCCAGTAAAGTTTCCAACTCATCTACAGCATAAAGAATATGAGAGATATTCATGCTTCTTATATTCCTTTTAAGCCAATAACGCTGTTCTTTCAGGTTTGCTACAGAGGGAAAGCCCTAGGTCATTAAGAGAGAGTTAGAGATGTCAAACAGTGCAATGGTTAGGAGCCACTGACAAGCTCTGAAACTCTGTGCGAGGTACCCCATCTGCCTTTCCAGCCTCTGGCCTCCCGGCCCAGTGCCTAGCTCAGGCTTGTCACCAGTGTTAAATGAATGAAAATATGTTAAATTTTTAGAGCAATGCTTGGCACATAGTATGCACTAATAAATGTCACAAATGATTGTTCCAGACATCTGAGATATAGCCTCTCTCTCTCACTCATTAGCCAGTGACTGTGTTAGAACACTAACAGTCATACCTTGGTTTTCACCCATGTAAACAGGCAATAACAATAACCATCTTGCAAGATTATAGGAGAGCTTAAATGTTGATAGACTATCTGGTGTGAGTAGAAAGACTCAAAATTGGTGTGATAGGTATTTCTAGTATGGACTTGAAGAGCTGGGTATGGTGGTGCATACTTGTAATCCCAGTACTTAGAAGGCTGAGACAGGAGGATCACAAGTTCACGTCCAGCCTCAGCAATTTAGTGAAACCCTGTTTCAAAATAAAAAATAAAAAAAAGGGCTGGGGGTGTAGCTCAGAGGTAGTACACCCCTGAGTTCAATCCCCAGTACCATTAAAAAATTAAAAAAAGAAATGAAGATGAAGGCATCTTTTCTCCTACTAAAAACTACTATTTTATTTAACAAGCATTTAAAAATGGTAGTGATGACTAATTAGAAAAGTAATGAACAGTCATTTTAGAAAAGTTGGAAATTACAGGAAAGCACATTAAAAGGTTAAAAATCACTTGTCAATCTCAAACTGATAATTTTATTTATTTTTTAACGTGCTTTTATTGGTGCATTGGAGTCTCACATCACAATGAATATCTATTTGATGTTAACATACATGCACACAGCTCTTAGTGTCCCCCCCCACATCCCCCCACCCATATGAAGTACCGAGAATGATGTTGCTATATTCTCACATGTACACATTGTTTATGATAGTAATTCCACTGATTCACTTCTTTCTTGCCCTTCCCCTTCCCTTGTACCACTTCCCTTGCCCCACTGAGGGTTCTCCATTATCAACCATCAGAGTTCATTTTAAGAGGAAACAGGAAGAGCGGGAGATAGATGAGGACTCAAGTTAGAAGAGATGGGGCAGGGACTGATAATTCCTCTCCAAGGTCCAAAAAAGGGGAGCCATTCCTTTATCCTCTTTAGGATTTGTGCTGGGTGGAGGGGCATTCTGGGACATGGGATTTCTATGCTGAGATTGGGAAAGCACAGATACTGAGACATACCTGCAAATAAGGCTGCCCAGCCCGAGTCTGGACATGAACAAACACGATGTGAGAAAATTCCTGGTCCTGTTGTTTACAAGGCAAGATATCTGCCCTCTATTCTTTTTGCTCCTGAGTCCAGGATGTGGCTGTGGAACTTGGGACTAGCCGATAATTTCAGTGGGAGTAGAGGAAAGTGCTTGATGGTCTGGCAGGATAACACACAGGCATAAGCCAGATAGCAAACCAGCCATGCTAGAAAAAGAGAGAGGACAGCCAGGTTCACCCAGAGGGTATGCTTGCTGCCATGTTCATGTAACCCAGCAGAGACAGAAGAGCAGTCAGCCCCAGAGCTGGTGGTACTTGTCACTCTCCTTCCCAAGTTAGTCCCCCAGGAGGGAGGAATAACATAATCTACCCTCTTGGTACTTGGCATTGTTAAATCCTCATTTTAGAAGGAGGTAGGGAATTGGCTATTTTTAGAGCCAAGCTTGCCCATTATATAATGGATTTTCTCATATATAAACTGAATCTTTCCTTGACATCCTTGCCTATCCTTTGCCACCAGCCCAGCGGCGACCTGGACTTGGGGTCCTGGGAGTCTCCAACCCTCACACAACTTCCTGCCTAATGAAACCCAGGCCCCAGATGGCTGAGCAACAAAATGGAAGCAAGTGGCCTAGACCACTCACTGGTGACCATTCTCTATGATAATGATAAGAGAAATAAACTCTGTATTTTTGATGAGTGGTGTTTGGGGCCTCTTGCTTGTAGAAGCTCAGCTTATCCCCTGCACACCATTCCATGTTCCCTGGGGTCAGTGGCCTTCAAAACATCACTTGGACAGAGATTGCTCTTCTAGTGACTTGAGAGAATCTAAAACAATACTAAAAGGTACCTTCCTGGGGCTCCCAGGAATGTCAACATATTCCGGAACCGTCTATGCTCAAAATAGGACATAAATGGCTTTAAAAAATTCCTTGCGATGATGGTTCTACTTGCCTCATCGTTTCTCAAGGGGGTAAGTGCCCTTATTAGTTTCTGAAGAGAAAACTACAGCTCCAGGGTATTAGCTTACTATGAGATCTACTTCTTTTCCTGATAATTGAAGAAATCACAGCATGCACCCAAAAGATTAAGGCTCGTGTAGGAGGGAATTAGAGTTTCCTTCTTTTCCTTTTTAAAAAGTATTGGGCTCTTGTGAGGTGCTATTAAAGTAATACTCTACTGATTTTTTAGCAGAAGTCAGGAAAGGAACAAGTCCTTTACCATCTTGTTTTTGGGGTCACGAAGTCAAGCACCCTCCTAATGTGGAGATTAGAGAGCCCTTGCTTTGGGACAAATGCTGGTCAGAATGCTATATTTACTTGAGTGCATGATAATTAGCATTTTTGACCTATGAGAGTACCCCCAAGTGCCTTGTGAAGAAGTTAGAGAGGATGCCCAAGTTCCTTGAACAATATAGACAATGCAAATACTTTAGGGATAGCTTTGCTGTGAATAAAATTATATAACTAAATCCTCAGTAAGCTCTTTGGAAACTTCCGAGAGACCACTCCGAGAATGTGATGCTGTGGCCCATAGCTTATTGAATAAATATCTATTTTTAAATGACTTTAAAAGCACTCAGACTTTTATGTATAAAGACTAAACACCCTACATTCCACTCCTCTTTATTAAGTGGCTAGGGGTTGGTAGTCCCGAGGTGTTAGAGAACAAGAATACATTTTGCTTATATGTAAATCCAAGTACTAAAAAAAAAGCTAAGTCATATAGCTCCACGGATGGAACCATCTCTACTGAATCATGCTCTTAATAAGAGAAGACTGTTGTTGTAAGGAGACAGGATATTAATAATGCAGAAAATATATTTTTTCAGTATTTCCAATAGCATTCATTGATGAAGTTAATAGATGTTCAAGTTGGCAAATACATACTCAACATATATCATGCATGAGGAAATTTTCCAAGTCTTTATGAAGTATGCAAAAATAAATATGGCAGCTGGGCATGGTGGCACATGCCTGTAATCCCAGTACTTGGAAGGCTGAGACAGGAGGATCGCAGGTTAGAGACAAACCTGAGCAAGACCCTGTTTCAAAACAAAAAATAAAAAGGACTTGGGGCTGTAGCTTGGAGATAGAATGCCCCTAAATTCAATCTCCAGTACCACCACCAAAAAAAAAAAAAAAAGACAAAAGACAAAGCCCTTGTTCTTGGTAAGATTATAGTTTTCTTAGAACTGATTTTAATTTAAAGTGAATATGGCCAACCAGGTGTTGTGGTGCATGCCTGTAATCCCAGTTTTTGGGAGGCTGAAACAGGAGGATTGCAGCTTCAAGGCCAGACTCAGCAACTTAGCGAGACTCTCAGCAACCTTTTGAAAGATACCATTTTGATGCAAAAAATAAAATAGGGCTGGGGGTATATCTTGGGGGTAGAATGCTTCTGGGTACAGTCCCCCAGTAACACACACACACACACACACACACACACACACTAATAAGTATAAAGTGAACATGAATGACCAGGAAAGGTTTGTGGCCAGGATACGACTGGATATAGAAGCTTACTTTTGGAATTTTTCTCAATGAACAAAGGCCAAAGCCCATTCTACTTTGGAGTAGGATGGCAGCCTACTGTTTGTTGATGCTGCTAATAGATTGTTCTTCACGCACAGTGGGATAAAATGGTTTCTCATTATTTGGTTACCGTCCATGGGTAGTATAGCTAACTTTGGAGTAAGACTGGATCCAGAGAAGATTAATCCTGGTGAAGTGGCCTATTAAGCCAGGCATTTATCAAAAATGCTTTATGGGGGCATTGGTTCATTATTTTCTCTGTTCTCTGTACTACAGGGAACATTAGCTTTCCTAACAGGTCATTTTGAAAGTACCTTCTGTGATGCGACTAAGACTTTATAGATTGCCCCGGTGATTCTGCCTGCTGCACGCGCTTGGTTTAGAAACAAAGCAACCCGGGGTCTCATATCCAATTCATAGGATTCCAGGCCGAGGCCGAAGCACTGCATAATGGAACGACTGAGCGCCAGGAGCCGTTTCTTTAAGCAGGCCACTTGTGACGTTGCTTCTTGATTGAACGGCTAGTTGTGGCAGCATAGAACCTGACAGTGGTGCGGGGACAGAGCGTGCTCTCTTTCTGTCATTGGAGCCCTTGGCGGAAGAAGAGCATTTGGTATATTGAGAGGAACTTATAAGTTATCTTGAAGGGGACAGAGGGAAAATAAGGAAAACAGCATTGATTGTGCCCCATACCTTTCCCATGCTCTTAGGGAGCACTTCACAGGCTATTAACTCGGTAAGCTGCAAGTGACAGAAGAAAAAACTCATGAGGTCGGTGGGCGGAGGCTCAGTCTCTAAATCGCAGTGTGACTTTACTCGGTGGCAGAAGGAAAGATAATTCATTTGCTATTTTATAAGGAAACCAACTAGTGTCCTTATTGGTGTATTCCTATCTCTAACTCTGCTGCGATATGCAAACTGGAGATTACAGTCAATGCTCCAACCCCCTTTTTAAAAATGCATTCATTCTCAGGTGAAAACATATATGCCTTCGAGGTAATAGCTATTCCTTTACATCCATATGCAGACACATACCTAGACCTTTGCCAATTACACATATACTAGAAAAGGAGAAGAAGATAATATGACAAACATGGGGAAATCAGGATTGTACCTATGACAGTAGTGACTTGGGATAGAACTTCAAGATGACAATGTATATATATTACAACCCAAGAACTTGCTCTGGATAGATTTTTAAAAATTAGTTCCTTTCTTGAAAAATTAATTTCAAGCCAGGAGTGGTGGTGCATGCTTGTAATCTCAGTACTTGGGAGGCTGAGACAGGAGGATCACAGGTTTGTGGCCAACCTCAGCAATTTAGTGAGGCCCTCTGCATCTTAGTGAGACCCTGTTTCAAAATAAAAGAATAAAATAGGGCTGGGGGTGTAGCTTGGGGGTAGAATGCCCCTGGGTTCCATCCCTAGTACCACCAAAAAAAATTTTTTTTTGAGGTTTTTTGTTTTTGTTGGTTCTTTGTGTACTATACTTGGAAAGATGAGGAAGATGGTCCCCTAACAAATTTCTTAATGGACTTTTAGGTTAAGAGCTTTTTTTTTTTCTTCAGGGAAGTGATGATTGACAGAATTACTTGAAATTTGCTTTCCTAAATCCCTGATCTGCTCCTTAAATCCCTTCATCTTGCAATGGAGAGCCCATCTTTCTCGGTGTGTAGACCTCAAAGTTGTTCACTTCTCTTTTTCTTCCGTACCCATGTCCAATATGTCAGCACATTCTATCAGCATCACTTTGAATAATTCATGGAATCTGATCACCTGTCACCACCTCCATCCTTCAGCCTCCCTGTCTCGACCTGCCACAAACGGTCCTGGCCTCTTCCCAGATGACCACCGCGGCCCCTGATGGAGCTCCTCTGCTCTTGTCTGCCTCTCCTCTCAGTCATCTCAGCCTCAGTTCACCATGGCGTAATGTCTTCCAACAACGTAGAGTGGAAGACAAACTTCCTACCATGGCGTCCAAAAACTTCCAAGATCTGGTCTCCTCTGCAATCTGTGACCTCTCCTCTTACTTCTGTCTTCTTTGCTCTTTCTCCTTGTCACACTGCCATCTGTACTGTTCCTTTGAGAACCAAGACAGTTTCCTGCTGGGGGCCTTTGCACAGGTCACTCTTGTTGCCTGGTATAAGCTTGGATATCCGCACCCCCGTCTCATCTCCTCCCTGTCCTTGCTCAAATGCTACCTTTCAGGGCGGCCTTCCATGACTATCATGTTTAGGACTGCATCTTGCTCTCCATCCCTGCTTCCCATGTGGCTTTGTACCATCTGACATACGATATTGTTTGTTGTCTGCACTGCCTCTCTAGAATGGAGCCCTGGAAAGGTGGCGATTTTCTCCATTGCCGAAGCCCAACTCCGGCAGTAGTGGCCAGCACATAGTGGGCGCTTGATCACAGTTGTTAATCAAATGCCCAATAAAATGACTGGAACTTGGGAGGAGTCCTCGTGCAGTCCAGAGGGAGGACTGGGGTTTTTTTGGGGTCCTGGTTGATAAGCTTATGTTGGAGATGGAGGAGAAGGGAGAGGGATTCCACCAAAACCTGGCCATGTCAGCCATGGCTTAACGCTGTTTTTGCTTTGGTTTTCTTGACAATAAACCTCAGCTCACTGTCCACTCCACATGGTGGAAGGTAGCACTGCTCCCGTTACTATTTCCAAAGGATGCCCTAATTGCATCTCATCACCTGCGCATGGTTACCTGTGTTTTGCATAGACTCACTCGTACACTGATCTAGACTAAGTGGAATTGTTTTCCAGTCCCAGAGGACCAAGCATCAATGATCACTGAGTTTGCAGCTGGTATCACTGGGGTGAGTTCATTAAGATGTCTGAATAATTTTTCTCTTATCATCATTCACTTTTGAAGGAAATAGGATATATGCTAATGATCTATGGGGATCATGCGCCTTTCTTATCCACCGTCCTGGGGTCACCAAGTGACTAATGAACTCTCTGAGCTGATTACTGAATTTTAAAGCAAGTTTTCTGATTGTCACCAAGTGTCTTTTAGAAACTCAGAAGTGTCATTTATACTTCAAGAAGAAAACAAAAACCCTACAGTATTTTCAACCTCAGATGAATGAAAACAAACAAATAATAAAAACACATCTGTACAAAAAGAGGCTGTGGAGACCATGGAAGGGAAAGAGGAATGACAACACCACAGAAGAGTTCAGCACCACAGGCCCATCCTTACCATCTCTGAGGACGCGCGTGTGATTAAGAAAAGATTTGGAAGGGTTCAAAAGAGATTTTACCAGAAAAAAAAATTGCCAGATGGTCAAAGAGAAATTCTTTCTAATTAAGTCTTATGATTACACTCGGAGTTTATTTATATTACCTTGTTTCTTAAATTTTCTGATGTATTAGCCCACAGATAAATACCCATAAGTAGTCAATCAAAATTCTGGATTATACTTTTAGAGAAAACTAGCAAATTAAAACACTGTAAGCATGGTGGTGCACACCTGTAATCCCAGTTCTTGGGAGGCTGAGACAGGAGGATTACAGGTTTGAGGCCAGGTTCGAGGGTTGCAAGATCCTCAGCATATTAGTAACACCCTGTTTCAAAATAAAAATTAAAAGGGCTGGCAGTGTAGCTCAGAGGTAGAATGACCCTGGGTTTGATCCCCAGTACCAGAAACAAAACAAAACAAAAAAACCCCGGGGATGTCTGTGCCTTACTAGCAGTGCATACTCCTCGGTGCTGATCCATGTCCTGGGTATTCCAGTACCACATGCTCATGGACCTGTGTTCCTGATGGGGAAGATTGCAGCTTCAGCATCCAGCACGGCTGGCCAGCTCTTGTCTTGTAAAACATGACCTTGACCAGCCACCTTTACAGAGTCTCAGTTTTCTTATCTGCAAAGAGGGAATCATAATTCTTGCTTGGTTATATCACTAGGTTTTGTAAGGACTCAAGGAGACAATCAAACCCTCAAAAAATCATAAGCGTGTATAATGGAAATGTTGCTGTTCTTGGTGGACACTTCCTATGTGTGACATGATCTAGCATGTCATCCTTCACTAGAGCCACGTTTCCCTATTTAAACAGATCTGTTTAAAGTTCTTACTCTAAATTAAAATACGAGATTGAGATTGCTCTCACTTCATTACCTTATAACTAGATTTATAACTATGAGAAGCATGATCATGTGGATTAGCTACCTGCTTGAATGGGGACATAAGTATAATCTCGGGGGCATCTTAGTTGGTGAAAAACCTGCATACTCCTCTGGAATCCATGCTGAGGAGAGGTGGGCTTGATAGCTCTGAAATGAGACGGTAACTACAGCTGTTTCTGGGATTTCCGAATCCCCCTTTCTGAATCCCATCGGCTGATGAACCATCCACATGGGTGCTGGCCACTCCGGGGGTCTCACTAGGTCATCATGCATACCACTTAGCCAGATTGAATGGATGTGTTATAATGCTTGATATTTCCTTTAAACAGAAGAGAGACCCACAAAAGGAAAAACAGGGGGGCTCCCTAACGTTGTCCCACTCTCAGCAATTCGATGGCTGTAGTATGTTAGAGGCCAGGAGTTCCTCAAAAGTAAAGTAATATTTTGAATTATAATCAATGAGATTTGGAGGGAAGTCTCTCTGGAGGAATCCTTGGCCATACTGTCTGCTCTATTAATATGTAAGGTCCACTGTAGCAACTGGAAAAACTTTAAAGCTTTTACATATATATTTAAACTGACCATAACTAACTAAATCAACCTGCTCTTTTGGGACTGGAGTATCTTCACTTTCTTTTTTTTTTTATTAATTCAACAAACACAAGACAGTATTGTAGGTGCTGAGACATGAAGAAGAGAATATGTGAGTCACAGTGTCTGTGCACACATGAAGGATTCACTGTGGTTGGGGAGGCATCCAGCACCCAGACACAAAGGAGACAAGTCATACTGTGAGATGAACTCTGAAGGACTCAGGGCTTGTACAGAGCAGGGTCACCAGCTAGGGCCTGTGGGACAACTTGACCCCGAGCTCATTTTCTTGAACCAGGTAGATTGGGTCTCGGCCGTACTCCCTTGTTTGAGCATCGTAAGACTGCTTTCTCACTACGGTGGCAGAGATGGAATGACCTGCAAAGTGCAAAATACCTAGTACCTAAATATTTACACTTTGCAGAAAAACATGCCAACGCTTGGTCTACAGGATAACAGAGGGGAGACTGGGAAGGGTGCTCAGCAGAGGAGACACTGGGTTCAGATCTAAGATGTGGAAGTAGCCAGGGAAAGAGCTGCAGAACATCCGGGAGTCAGCAATGCCCAGAAGAAGGAGTGGTGGCAGGGTAGGACCAAGGCTGCAGGTGGGGCATGCATGCAAGGACCTGGGACCCAAGGCTAGAGAAGACCCAGGCCACCAGGCAGGTGACCAGGAGGTTGCAGTGCTAGGGACCTGCTTGGCAGGCTGGTGGAGCCTATGGGGTCTCTTCCAGGAAGAACTTTTCCAGTCCATAAAGTCAAAGACAAAGGGTTCCCAGGGAAACTGATTGCCATGAAATGCCTTTACACTGGAATGACATTTCATCAAATGTATGTTATTATATTTATAAATATAATAAAAGCAAAAGATATATAATTATATAAATATGTCACAGATATAATTATGGTTCAGGAAATGTCATTATACTGAAAGCAGTTATCAAAATGCCATAAAACACATTTGCATTGCAGTATTTGGCGTGCTTCTGTGTTAACACAGTAAACAGGCAGATTGAGAAGTCAGGCTCAGAATTGCTCTAATTTCTAAGTAGAGATGACGTAAACGTGATTTCCAGATGTCAGCGGCAACTACGACCTGGTAGCTACGCATCGTTGGTTTCTATCAGGGCCTCTGTGGTGGGCCCTGCTCAGAGGATTGCTTGCTGCCCATCTTCATAACTGAAGGAGATGCTAGGTTTCAAGCAGAGGCAGTGGGATCCCAGGAAGAAGAACTTTTCCCTATTTGAGTTCAGGGCCCCTGGCCCAAGCTGAGATCTGCGGAGCAATCACAGCGGAGCTGACCAGGAGCCTGACGCAGACTCTGCTGGAGGACTTGTGTAGAGAAGCTCTCTCTCTCTGCTCTATGCAGAAGGATCATGGGGAGCGAGAGTGAGGCCAGAGGACCGTGGGTGATGCTGCCGACTTGCACCCCATTGCTCCCTTGCTTTGCATGAAGTCGAACCACAAGGAACTGGAAATTGGGTAGGTCCAGTCTGTCTTCCAGGCTCCGTCCTTGCAGGAAGTAACTTTTCTGCCCTCCTCCAGGTCACACTTCCTTCACATGGAAATTCAGAGAGCAAATTAGACAGGCTTAAAGGTTCATGCAAACTTTCATATTCTCTGATTCTATTTCTTTGTGTTTTTATCATAGGTTGCTATCAAAAATTGTCTTTACTCATCAATAGGCGGGATGAGATAGGAGCTGGACTGCGTTCATAGATATCTCCTATTGATCACCGTTTAAGACACTGTGACAGCCACGAATACTGAAAGCTTCATTTTTAACTGACAAAAACCCCTAAATGATACAGGGATTGCTCTTGTTCATCCTAACATGCAGTGGGAATGAATCTGACATCTCTAGCATCAACCCTTCTTATCAATGTCGATTTCTCGTTTACACATTGCCATTAACTCTGGAACTCTGTTTTTATTTCGTATCTGCTTCTGATGTTTTCCATCCACAATCAAATGGTCTTATGTTAACTCACATTTACAATGAAATACGGATCTTCTGCATATTCTAAATCCACGAACCTTAATCGTTATGTTGAGCTATCTGATTGAGGTCATTATTACTTTGTGTAAGCTGAATTTTATTTTTACTTTGCAAAGTTAAAAAAAGAACAGCACCTATGATTCCAATTGCAATGGAAGCAGTTAGGTTAAAGGTGATATAAAGAGGGAAAAGTAAGACATTTACACGTGCTTTCCCCAATATGCCCATCATCTTCTGGTCAAGAGGTGTGTAGCATCTGTCAGTATCAAATGAATATGATTCTTTCATTATTAAAATACAGACATGCCAAGCAAGCTGGGACATTTTGCCTAAGCACAGAATAATGAATTCTTTTGCCATTTTTTTTTGCAGAAGTTAGTCAAAGAATGATTCTGATGGTCAATGCCTTTTTTCTTCAGGTGTGGGAACATATGCTCCTCCAGACTTCTGTGGGTCTGTCACAGGAATTACTGGGATGTGGAAACCCAGCTAGTCCCTGGTGATGATCCAGCTCACCGAGAATTGATCCTTTCTGTTTTGCTACTTGATCCCTGACCTTCCTCCCATCTCCAGAGGGATCCAGTGTTCCCTCGTCTTCTCTTTGTGTTGACATTTTCAGGAGAAGTGGAGCTAGGTCTGCTCTGACTGGGCTGAGTTGACAGAATTTTGCCTTTAGCTTCCAAAGATATTGAGCAGGACCTGACATGAGAGGCAGCCAAGGCATAATGCTGAGAACACTGAACTAGCCATCAGGAGACAGGAACCTTACTGATGTTAAGATGTAGTTACCAGCCGGGCGTGGTGGCGCACGCTTGTAATCCCAGTACTTTGGGAGGTGGAGACCAGAGGATCCGGGTTCGCGGCCAGCCTCAGCTCTCTCTCTGTCTCTGTCTCTCTCTCTCTCTCTCTCTCTCTCTATCCTTAGTGAGGCCCTCCGCAACTTCGTGAGACCCGGTTTCAAAATAAAGTATAAAAAATAGGGCCGGGGGCATAGCGCGGAGGTAGAACGTCCCCGCGTTCAATCCCCGGTTCCGCAAAAAAAAAAAAAAAAAAAAAAAAAAAAAAAAAAAAAAAAAAAAAAAAAAAAAAAAAGATGTAGTTACCACTGGGAGAGTAAATATCGATTGTTACTTCCATTGACATTTTCCCTCTGCTGCTATTGTTAAGAGGGAATAGAACCATCTAGAATATTTGTGAAGTTGAAAAGAATATTCATTTTGAATCATTATTTCGTAAGGTATTAAAAAGCTGAAAACACCTTTGTCTGAATATTGTTCGGAAAATAATGGTGTTTCTTGGAGATTCAATATTCTGAAGTTTATCTTTGAATATGATTGAATAGTCATTCATATTTTCACACCTATATGTTGGGTATAGCTCCACATCTATGCATACATTCAATAGCTTTGCGAAACCTGATATTCACATCACAGTATACTGTATGAAGTTGGGATGTGCACATTCAAATTGCAGGAAAACAGTGTGGTCATTAGGTGTTAAGTTGCATTTTGTAAATTTTAGTCAGAGACAAGTAAGTACTGCTCAAGACGGAACATTTCTTAGGAAGAGTGTTGTAATTTTACCTATTAGGTGGATCCAAGAAGGGGAAAGAGAATACATGTATCTTCTCAGCTAGGATGCCGTTCTAGCAACAGAACTTCTTGGAGGAAATTTGGCAGGTCATCATCTTTGGGTCACCATGTCCCTCCCTCGATACCCTCGCTTCCTCTCTCACTCCCTCTCTAGCCCACTGGCCGCCCCCAGTCCCTCCTCTCTCCATGTTCCCTCTTTGCACACCCTTCCCTCCACGTGGAGCCTCATCCTACCTTCCTACTTATCTCTTTCTCTTTCTTCACACCTCAGCTCCAGCCCTGTCCTTAGAAAAGGTGTTGCTTCTCTCTCTCCATCAAATAACCCCGTTACGCTCTCTCACGGCCCTCGCCACTATTCTTCAACATTCCTAACACAGTTCCTATGTTTCAGTAGATGACTTTTCAGTGGCTCTATTCATGCGGTCTGACTTCTGTTTCTCTGACTTGGAGTGCTCTAACCTTGAAAGGTTGAAGGCACAGGGTGTGTCGGCACAACTTCACAATCAAAGTCTTGTTTCGAGTGTGCAAACTTCAGATGACCTCCTCCCTTCTCTCTAAACTTAGGTGACTACTTCGAATTGTCATCTCATTCCTAAGAGACTGAGGGAACAGAGGGGTAGAACCCAAGACATCGCATTTGTGAATATCTGGATTCCCTGGACTCTCGTTATCTGCTTTTGAGAATATCTGTGATTCCATGAGTATCTTGCTTCCACTCGGTCTCCTCATCAGCCATGTCTCCGAGGTTTACACGTGTCCCCTTTGCTTCTGGCCTGGCACAGCGTCCTGTATTTTATCAACTTTTTGGTCAGGATGCATCTTCAGAGATGTGACTGAAGAGATCTTGCCACTTCAAAGATGAGGTCTATAAAGAGTAGTGACGTCTTTTCAGTATCCTCCATGCCTAAATAGCTCAGTATAGGACCTATATGAATCTTTGTTCAACCAATAGTTCAATATACACAATAAAAATTAGCAACTTTCTCTTGGAAAATTCTTGTGTGGTGGCATCATGACAGGGCCAGTTTGAAGTATTAGACACAGGGGGTGAATGAGAAAATCCACACCCAATGCACCCTGCACTTTCTTAGCTTATTGGATTATAAAGCACCTTCCTCTATTCTGTTTATTTTCCTGACCAAGAGAGTTTGACTAAGCCTCAGTTAGTAGCTCTGTTTTACTGAGGAGGATACAGAACTCAAGGCCAGGCAAAGATGAGACCCAAACTCAGGTCTTGTGACTCCTGGGCCAGTGTCCTCTCTATTCCGGCAGTGTGGCCTTGGGCAGAGTCCATGGCTCTTCACATGCTCCAAATCGGGGGGCCACTGTGCCATAGGAGGAGGAAGATTTACCTTACATGGTGTGGTGGTTTCTAAGGCACCACAACAGAATACCAAGATGCAGGTGGCCTAAAACAGCAGACATCTGTTGTCTCCCAGTTCTGAAGGCTGTGAGTCCAAGGTCAATGTGCTGGCAGGGCTGGTTCTTTCTGAGGGCTCCAAGGGAGAATCCGTGGCAGGCCTCTCCCCTTGTTTTTGGAGGTTCGTTGTCCATCTTTGGTGTTGTTGGCTTGTAGAAGCACCACCCCAACATCTGCCTTCATTGTAACATGTGTTCCCTTTCATGTGTCCCTGTCTTCACGTGATCACCCTAAAGATATCAGTAAACTGATGAGCAGGTAAAGAGAATGTGCTATAAACACAGAGTGGAATTCTACTCAGCCATAAAGAAGAACCGAGTTATGTCATTGGCAGGAAAATGGATGGAACTAGAGAATATTATGCTGAGATCTGCCAGTCTCAGAAAGTCAAGGGTGGTATGTTTTCTCTCCTATGTGGGAGCTAGAGAGAGAATAGGAAACATAGGGGACTTTAGATACATGTGGAGAGAGACCAGTAGAATAGTGAAGGGGATTGGGGAAGGAAAAAAAAAAGGATTGAGGAAGGAAATAGTTTGAACAATGCTTTGACAATATATAAAGGTATTGCTACCAGTTTTGTTAGCATGGATGGGGAGGAGTCGGGGGTAGCTGGGTGGGATGCAGAAGGAAATACACCAAGAGCTGTGTGAATGTATGCTTGAATCACATTGGACCTCACTATGTTGTATAATTGCAATGCACTAATAAATGTATAAAATAAATATCAGTGCTATCAGGTTAGGGATTCAGCCTATTCCAGGATGACCTCATCTTAATTACATTTGCAATGGCCCTATTTCTTAATAAGGCCACATTCTGAGGTACAGGGGGCTAGGACCATTCTTGGAAAAAACAATAGACTTATAACATGCAGTTTGGCTGGATTTTGAGGCTGGTTTCTGGGTAATAACCATTAGTGTGCAGAGCGTGTGTTTGTACACCTGCCCACAGGGAGCCAGCCCTATCAGCTGCTTCCTTGTGTGAGCTTCCCTGGACTTTGAAACAAGAATCAAGAAGCAAGCAGGTCAGCCAGCAAGACCTCCAGCCCAGTCGGGAAGAGAGGGGTGAGGTATTGAGTTACCTGCTGTTTTGCTGAAATGACATTGATTTTTTTTGATCCAGCGTCACTAGAAACATACAGGTTAAAAACCAAAATAAAATACAAACAATGAGAAATAGACCCAGAGACACGTAGAGACCACCCAGAGACCAACCATAATGTGGATCTTCTTTTCCTCTCTCACCTCTGTGGACTTTGAAAGCTGCCTCCATCTCCTTTTCAAACACTCCTGAATGCACGCATCTGTGGTTTTCTGGAAGGATTGCGCAATGTCTCTGCAATGTATTTGTAACCGTGGGTCATAAGTCATGTCTATTGATTACCTGTCCGTGAAGTATACATTACCTGTTTTCTTTTAACCAAGCTCAGTGGAGAAAATACTCTCTTTAGGGGGGAAAACAATTAAAAAATAAGCAAGGAGAAAATATATTAAGTAATTGCTTTGATCTACTTTGTGGTGGCAGATGATACGGGCAGCCTGTATCAACCCTAGGAAACACAGCAAGAACTTGGCTTTAAAACCTCATGTTCAAACATTCTGCACACCTTTTTTTTTCTTTTCCTTTTTTTTTCTTTCCAGGGGAAGAGAGGATTACAGATTGGGGAATGTTCTGTGCTTACAATTAAGTGAATTACTTGCTGGCTCATCTCTAACTTTAATTACTTTCTCTTCCTCAACTTTGCAATTAGCTGATGTTGCTACAAAATTTTGTCACATACTTAATCTTTATATAGCGTTTTTGGCCAGAGCACAGTTCAACTCTGTGAGCTACTCCCATATCTGTATCCAGAGGTGAGGCTGTCCAGCTGGTGGTCCCTGAAGAACACACACTTGCAAGCACTTGCCAACACCCTACAAGAGCAGGTGAGTAGATTTTCAGTACTCCCAGCCTCTCCTACCTTGAAGGTGCCTGGTGTTCTTGGGGCTGCCCAATGCTCTTAGCCTTCTCGTCTGTGTCTAATTTATACAGGATTGGTGTTGCACCAGGAATTTTGGGAACATTAGGTTTCTTTCTTTGTTTTTTTCTTAGTACTGGAGATTGAACCCAGGGATATTCTACCTCTGAGTTACACCCCCAGCTCTTTGTTTTTTATTTTGAAACAGGGTCTCACTAATTTTCTGAGGATCTTGCTAAGTTGCGGAGGCTAGCCTCCAACCCGCGATCCTCCTGTCTCAGCCTCCCAAGTACTGGGATAATATATGTGCTCCACCATGCCTGGCTAAGGAAAAATTAGGTATCATAACCATGGCAGATCCACAGATATGACTCTACCCAGTTAACAGATACTAAAACTGACTCCCAGAAAGCTTCCATAACTTAGCTAAGTGGAGTAACACCAAGTAAGTTGAAATTGGAAAGATGTTCTCCTTTGAGGGATTTGAATTTGTTCTTTCGGATGTCAAACTAACATCCAAGTGTCCTGCAGACATCAGGACATATATTGTGATAAATCAAAGCAAAATCTGTGGAATTAAGTCACTCATGCACGGGCAGTAATCCAAGTAAGTCAGCATTGAACTACCTGAGAACGTCTCCACCCAAATCCATTTCCAAATGTATGGACGAAAACACCGAGATGCAGAGTTACTCAGGAACGTGCTGTATTTACTTAGAAAGGGATGAAGCTTGGTTAATTTAAGTAGGTTTATGTGTCTAGAAATTTGTTGATTTGGAAGTTACCTTTTCCTGGTGAGCTGTAAAAGCATGTCTATCCCTCCTCCAAGTTTCCCCAAATTTAGAGGCTGTGGCTGACTCTAGAGCCCACCTATTCTTGTAACTACCTCATAAGGAGTGAGCACGTCACTGATGATGAAAGGTTTAGCCAATCACAAGACAGAGCCTGGCCTCCCAGGAGCGGAGCAGGAACACATGGTGCTCAGAAGATGACACCAAATGCCACTGGGTCCCTGGTGAGGGCCTGCTCCCTGGCTCACAGCCAGCTGTGCCCTTGCTGGGTCCTCACATGGCAGAGTGAGGACCTTCCTTTTCTCCTAAGGACACTAATCCCATTATGGCAGCTCCAACTTCAGGCCCCATTAAACCTAATCGCCTCTCAGAGGTGTCACCTTCAAATTCCACAGCACTGGGGGTTTGGGTTCAACATAGGAATTTTGGGTGAACACAAACATTTGGTTTATATCACCCCCTCATTGCACATCTGGGGCACCTTGTTACACTCTTGGGTCTCCTTCCAACCGGGGGTAGAGGCAAGCAGGACCGAAGAGTGAAGGAGATCGAGAACCCAGCCCCCAAAACTCGACTATTAAAGGAAGACATGAAAAGATCCAAATATTTGGGTTAGATTCTGTCTACCAAGAGTTACAACCAAGAAATTTAAAAGTTAGCTGAGAATTAGAAAACCAAATGTTAGAAAATGAGTTGTGAATTTCTCGGCTGAAGCGTGCCTGAGCTCTGATATCCTCAGTTAAGGGCTCATCACTGGGCCACTTGTCCCCGTGGAAAGTCCTGGCACTGAATTTCTGCTTTATTCGGTTTGATGATGTGGCCATAAATATCCTCTGTGAAGCATTTTGAATGACCCTTGCCAGGGAAACGACCTCCTAAGCCAGTGAATCACACATTCACGTCCCGTTTCCTTCTTTTCCCTCTCTCCATTTCCATGTAAAATATACCAGACAACATTAAGTGTTCCCTGAAATTGTCATGGGGAAAGCCAAGCAACGTGCTTAGAAATATCTGCATATTCAGGAAAAAAAATCATTTGTCAAGTAATAACGCACAGAGGCCAGTGAATCAGGCGGGAAGAAAGGAAAGGTTTCACTCCAGTTTTACAGAGCAGCAGCTGCCCTGGCTCACAAAGAGAAAAGTCAACACCATCAAACACTGATTGTGGAGGTGGAACGAAGCAGACTGTCTCCAATGAAAGGTGTTTGGTGGTGCCTCCAATATTCATTTTTCCATAAATGGATGTTTTTTTTGGACAGTTTCCAGAATGACTCACTGCCTACCCACAAGGCTCAGGTGAGGCTGTAGAAAGAGCACGGCAGTGGGGGGCCTGGATCTCTGTATTAGCTAGGGCAGGACTTGTGTGCCAGTGACCCAAACTGCAAAGTCTTAAACCAGGTAAAGGTTTATTTTTCTCTCACATAAAAACGCAGAGGAGCCGGGCGTGGTGGCGCATGCTTGTAATCCCAGTACTTTGGGAGGCGGAGACCGGAGGATCTGGGTTCGAGGCCAGCCTCAGCTCTCTCTGTCTCTCTCTCCCTTTCTCTCTCTCTCTCTACTTAGTGAGGCCCTCCGCAACTTCGTGAGACCCGGTTTCAAAATAAAGTATAAAAAATAGGGCCGGGGGTGTAGCGCGGAGGTAGAACGCCCCTGTGTTCAATCCCCGGTACCGCAAAAAAAAAAAAAAAAAAAAAAACAAAAACAGAGGGAAGGTGTTCTGATCAACATTCTCCCAGCCATAATCTAAAGACATTTTCTTACCTTTTCAGGCTGAGTCCATGTGAGGCTGGGGACCGTGGATCTCAGGGCATGGTAGCGGGAGGTGGACGGAAGGAGAGCACATGGGCTGTGCTTCTCACATCATGGAGGCTGGAAATGAGAGACGGCGCAGGGGAGGAGGGACCCTATATAATCCCCAAGGCTGCACCCCCAGGGACCCACCTCCAGTCACACCCTGCTGGTCTAGGCCATACCCCAGATGGATTTATCCACTGATGGAATTACAACCCTCATGACTCAACTATATCAACCCTGAATATTAATAAATGAGCTCTTTAGGGGATATTTTATATTAAACTATCACAGAAGCCATCTGGGAAGCACATTGTCTTCAGGAATCATAGCTCTCTAGCTCACATGTGTTATGTCCCAGAACTTGTGGTACTACACACCCTAGCACCATGCAGAGGTGCCACCTATCCCATTAGCAACAAGGCAGCAGGTGGAGGAGAGCGAAGGAGAGGCAGAGGGATTGCAGCTTTCCAAGCCATTCTAATTGTCATTTAATACCTGTACAAAAAAATGCACAGACGAAACCTACAGCTTAAATTACTGTAGAGAACAGGCTCACAGAATTACCTTACCATCTAAGAACTACATGCGACTGTACCTCAGACCCCTATTACCCCCCTTCTTTTTCAAAGACGACTGTCCTGCCTTCTTTGCATATTTTTGAATTTTATATAAATTGAATCCTACGGCATTGTTCTTGCACCCACCTATTTCCTCTTAAAAATTGATTTGTGGCATTCATCACGGTGTTATACGTTGCTGCGGTCAATTAGATTTCATTGGTGTAAACAATTCACTTCTTGGTTCTACTGGTGACTTGGGGGTTAATTTGGGGCTATTTGGAATAGTGGTACTTGGAACATTCCTGTACTCGCCTCTAGCACATCCGTGTGAGTACTTCTGTGGGGTTTGTGAAAATTCACCACCACAGTGCTTGAGGCTCTGATGCTGCACGTAGTTGTTAATGCTTCGTGTTATCTTTTTAATTTTACTCATTCTCCCGAGTAAATAGTGGTATCTTTTTATAGTTTTGCTTTCATTTTACTGAGTGGTAATGAGGATGAATACCTTTTTATATATTTATAGATTTATGGCCTTTTAAATATTCTTATTAGTGAAGTTCCTATTTATTAATTCTCCTGCTCATTGTTTTTTTTTTTCCTGTTGGGCCATCCTTTTCCAATTTTTGTTTTTAGTTCTTTTTTTTTCTTTAAACAGTTCATTTATTCATAGTAACTACAGAATCCATCCAAAATTCCTTAATATATTCTGGATACTACTCTTGTTAATTGAATGTGTTGCAAACATACTGCCCTACTCCATAGCTTCAATTTTCATTTTTTCTAATAGTGTGTATTTTCATGAACAAAAGATCTTAATTTTAATGGGGTCTAACTTAAAACCTATTTAGTTTATATTTTTTATTTTATTTTACTTTTTGCATTTTGTTTAATATTTCCCTGCCACAAGATCAGGAAGATGCTAATCTTTGTTATGTTCAAGAAGCTTTATTGCTTTGGGTTCATATTTAAATTTAAAACCTACTTAAAGTAATTTTTATAAATGGTATGACATGGAGTTGAAGTTTTGTTTTGTTTTTCTATATGGATATATATGTGACCAAGAACTGTTTGTTGAAATGACTTTCCTCCATCCTGCAATGCCAGCCTGGTCTTTACATAAGACTAGGTCTGGTTCTGAAATCTGTGTCCTGCCCCATTTGTTTATTTGTGTAAACTTTTGGCAGTCTCACACTGTCTTAATTGTATGTTTATATAAAATATTATAATTATGTCTTTATATTAATGTCCTTTTCAAGAGGGTCTTGATTAATCTTGGTCTCGTTCTTTTCCATATCAAGTTTAGAATCAGTTGGTCAATTTCCATAGGAAAATCTACTGGTATTTTGATTGTCATTGCATTGAATCTATAGATAATTTGGGGGTAATTCTTCTTTTAACAAACATCTACAGTTTTAGTTTTCAAGTGTGTCTACTTTAATTTCAAAAATTTCTTATGATGTGTTAGTTTCCTGTGTTGTAAGCTTGCAGATCGCTGTGTGAATTTCTCCCTAGTGGTTGATTTCTTTTGAATTATTTTAAACAGTATCATTTAAAAATGTTCCTCTCCTCTCCTCTCCTCTCCTCTCC
>PVJS01015545.1:0-38747 GCA_004027185.1 Glis glis
GTGTGTGTGTGTGTGTGTGTGTGTGTGTGTGTGTATGTTATTCAAAAAGAGGAAAGGAAGATTCAGAGGGGGAAAAAAAAACAAAACTACGAGTTGCCAATGGCAGTGGCAACTTGCTATCCCTATTTCTGTTTTCGCAATCAATTGGAAATGGCTATGAGGCCACAAAGACAAAAAGGAACGAAAAACAGCAAATGAGTTTAATATGGAGCTAGAGGCTGAAAAAGAGTAGAGCAGGAAAGAACTGCGAAGGGAAAGAAAGGGTGGAAATACAGTTGGGGTTAAACAGGCTAAAGGATGTGATTACCAGGGGTGAAGGATGTGAAGACCTCAGGCAGCTGGCATGGCTAATACCCTGCATTCTTTAAACTTTTCTGTATTTGGGAAGTGACAAATAGAGATGGTTTGTTTCTTCCTTTTTCTTTCTCCTCCTTGCCTTATTGCACTGGCTAGAAATGTCAGTACAATGTTGAGTAATAGTGGTGAGACTGGACATTTTGTTTTTTATCTTATTATGCAGAGGTTTGCTTTTGTTTTCGTTTTTACCATTAAGTCGATACTAGCTGTAGGAATTTTGTTGATTCCCTTTATCAAGTAAAGGAAGTTCCTTTCAGTTGAGTGTGATAGCACACACCTGCAATCCCAGTACGTGGGAGGTTGAGACAGGAGGATCGCAAGTTTGAGGCCAGTGATCAAGGTAACTTAGCAAGAACCTCTTTCAAAATAAAAAATAAAAAAGGGGTGTGGCTCAGTGGTAGAACACCCTTGGGTTCAATCCCCAGGGCCACACAAAAAGGAAATTCCTTTCTATTCTTAGTTCTCTGAGAGTTTTGATCATAAATGACTCTTGAATTTACCAAATCTTTTTTTGCATCTACTGAGATGATCACATAAATTTCTACTTTACTCTGTCAATATGGTGAATTACATTGTTTGGTTCTCAAATTATTGAATCAATTTCATATTTCTTGAATAAACATAATTTACTCATGATGTATTTTAAAATATATTTATATATTTCATTGTCTAATATATTGTTGGTGGATATTGGTGTGTAGCTCTTCTTTCTTAGGTTATCTTTCCCTGCTTTTTGGTAGTAGGGTAATGCTAGCCTCATAAAATATCCCCCCCATTTTATGAAAAAAGTTAAGTAAAAATGGAATTAAGTAGAAGCCGAGCACAGTGACACACACCTGTAATCCCAGCTACTTGTGAGGCTAAAGTAGGAGGATTGCTGGAGCCCAGGAGTTTGAAACCAGCCTGGGAAACATCAAGAGACCTTGTTTCAAAAATAATTAAATTAAATCAATTTAATTAAG
Organism: Glis glis; assembly: GCA_004027185.1. Taxonomy (NCBI): domain Eukaryota; kingdom Metazoa; phylum Chordata; class Mammalia; order Rodentia; family Gliridae; genus Glis; species Glis glis. Next base: position 1,320 of record PVJS01015545.1, read on the forward strand.
CAAAAATTTTCCCTCCTTAAATATAATGCACCATTGAAATTATCTGGGCCTGGAATTTCTTTGTTGAAAGGTTTTTTAACTGCAAATTCAATTTTATTACTAGATATAAGAGTGTATACTAGTATATATTACTATATATAGGAGTATATCTATTTCTTCTTCAGTATATTTTGACAATTTATGTCTTCCAAAGAATTTGTCTATTTCCTTTAATTTGTTGAATTATGGGCATAGTGTTTGTAGTATTCCCTTATGATCATTTTAATGTCTATAGAGTCTGTAGTCCTTCTTTTCTTCCTAATAATTAGTCTCTCTCTTTCTCTCCCCCTCCCCCGAGGTAAAATTCATAAAATATAAAACTAATCATCAATCATTTCAAAGAATACAATTCAGTGGCACATCACACATTTGCAACCATCACCGCTAACTAGTTTCAAGAGATTTTCATCATACCAAAAGGAAACTCTATACTGGTAAAGCCTCTGGCAACCACTAGTTTTTATGAATTTACTTATTCTGGACTTTAATGTTAATACAATATGTGACATTTTGTGCCTAGTTTCTTTGACTTAGCATTAAAAACATTATTTTTGTGGGTTTCTTATATTTTAGTTTATTTTGTGGTATATTTTTGTGGTTTATCCATGTTGTAACATGAATCAGTACTTCATTCTTTTTTATGCCTGAATAATATTCCATTGTATACCCCATGTTTGAGTTGTGGCCCCCTTTTGGCTATTGTGCATATTTCAGCTATGAACAGTAATGTACAAGTATTTGTTTGACTATCTTTTTTCAGTATCTGTTCTCTTGATTTTTGGTCACTCTGGCTAGATGTTCATCTGATATTTGCTTTTTTAAAAGTACCTGCTTTCAGTTTCATTGATTTGGCTCTATTTTTTTGTTTTCTTTCAATTTTATTGACTTCTATTCTTATCTTTATGTAATAACTTTGTACCCTATGATCTTGATAAACCTATTTATTGGTTCTAAGAGCTTTCTTTCTTCTGATTTCTTTGTGTCTAATTTGCTTTCCTTTTACTAGTTTCTTAAGATGGAAGCTTGGATTATTGACTTGGAAACTTTCTTTTTTTTTTTTTTGTATGTGGTGCTAGGAATCCAACCCAGGGCCTTGCACATGCTAAGCATCTGCCTTACTTCTGAGCTACATCCTCAGGCTCCTTATTTTCTGTTATGAGCATTTAGTACTGTGAATTAGCACAGATTTAGTAGCATCCCACCAATTATTATATGTTGTATTTTCATTTTATAAATATTTTCTAATTTCCCTTGAGATTTCCTCTTTGATTCATGGGTTATTTAGAACTATTCCATCTGTAGATTTTCTAGATAACTTTCTAGGTTGGATTCTGGTTTAATTTTGTACAATTTCATTTTAATTTTTTTTTCAGAAAAAGGCAAAGGTTTTGATTTAAGAAAGGTGGGTATACAGGTTCAGGGAGCCGGGGGCCATCTCAAAAAGGGAGAACAAGTCTCTGCATGGGTCCATCCATCCAAGCAAGCAAGAGACTCATTTTAATATTTTATACAATTTCAATTATTTTAGTGTGTTAAGGTGCATTTTGTGACTCAGAATATGGTCTATCTTGATGAAAGTTCTATGTGTACTTGGGAGTAATGAATATTCTGCTGTGTTAGGTGATGTGTTCTATAAACATTACTTAAATCCAATTGTTTTATGGTATAGGTCATTTTTTTTAATATCCTTGCTGAATTTATTTCTACTAATTCTTTCTACTACCAAGAGGAGTGTTGAAGTCTTCCACAGTAAGGTCTCTTTCTCCCTTCAGTTCTGTCAGCTCTTGCTTTCTGTATTTTGAAGCTCTATTGTTAGGTGCATTCACATTTGTGATTGTTTTATCTTCTTCGTGAATTAACTCTTCTATCACTTTGTAATGTCTCCTTTATCCTCGGTAATTTTTTTATGTGCTGAAATCTACTTTGCCCTATGTTAGTACAGCTGCTCCATATTTCTTTTGATTGGTGTTTGAATGGTATATCTTTCTCTATTGGTATATCTTTCTCTATCCTTTTACTTTAACCTATATGAAGTGAGTTTCTTATAGGCAGAATACATTGGTCTTGTTTGTTTGCTTCTTTGTTCAGCCAATCAGACAGTATCTGTCTTTATTTGGTATGTTTAGACCATTTATATATAAAGTAACTTTTGATGTGGTTGGATTTAGGTTGACCATTTTACAATTTACTTTCTGTCTGTTCCCTTAATTTTTTTCATTTCCCTTTTCCTTTCCTTCCTTTAAATTATTTGAATAATCTTTAATATTTCATTTTAGTTTATCTATTACCATTTGGGCTTTATTTCTCTGTGTGTACTCATGTGCACATGTGCACATGTTTTAGGGGTTGTAACAATACACCTAGCCCTTCACAGTCTACTCAGAGCTGATATTTTACATTAAATAAAATGCAGATGTAGCCGGGCGTGGTGGCGCACGCTTGTAATCCTAGTACTTTGGGAGGCGGAGACCGGAGGATCTGGGTTCGCAGCCAGCCTCAGCTCTCTCTCTGTCTCTCCCTGTCTCTCTCTCTCTCTCTCTCTCTCTCTCTCTCTCTCTTCTTAGTGAGGCTTCCGCAACTTCGTGAGACCTGGTTTCAAAATAAAGTATAAAAAATAGGGCCGGGGGTGTAGCGCGGAGGTAGAACGCCCCTGGGTTCAATCCCCGGTCCACAAAAAAAAAAATAAAAAATAAATAAAAAATAAATAAAATGCAGATTCTTCACAACCATGTAGGTCCATTTGTCTTCCCACTTTAATTTACAATTGTCATATGAATTACATTGTCATTCACAGAAAGTGATGTTCACTATAGTCTGGTGTTTTGGGAGTCAGTTTACATTTGAACAAAAAAGAAGATAATTCAAAGGGCTGCGTGAATGCGGTAAGGCAAGGATCAGAATGGATGTTTTACTGGTAGTAATATTATGGCCATAGCAAAGGACCAGGAGCTACGCTCTTTGGATACGCAATGCCATTTGAGTAAAATGGCTTCAGTGTAGTGACTGGAAAAGAAGAGTGTATGGGTATTGGGTGGGTTGCATTTCTTGTGATAATAATCCTCAAAAAGGTTTAAGATTATCTGGCTTTTCTATTTGTTATTAGTGTTGAAACACCCCCTAGAGGAAGAAGCTGAAGGGCAATTTCCTTGAAATAAGTGATGCTTGGCTTATCTCAGAAGTACAAAAATAGATAATCATTTCCATAAACTCTGTTCTGAGCTACCTCTGTATAATCTACACCTGTGACAGAGAAGGATTCTAAATTTTGGGAAAAATAAATTTGCACCCTAAGCAGGTAATCAGGTGGTAGAGTAGAACTGCTCAAGCTTTCCTTTTTATACTGGAACATTCTACCCAAATCCAAAGCATGCAATATTCCCTCAGAAATATTCATCAGCAATATTCATCAACCTCAGCTTGAATTATCATACAAAGCCACAATTTTTAACTCAAATTTTGGATTAATCCCTAAGAATGGCTTATTTATTTATTCAACATGTCAACTAACTGGTTATTTCTCTTGGAGACAACTTTGACTTCAAGTTGTTCAAAATATGTCCTCAGGCTGTTCCTCCTTTGTCTTGCAGGCCAACGCAGAATCCACCCAGAAGCAAGCAACTGTCAGGCCAGGAGCTCTTCCTCCCTAGGATATCCTTTCAAGCTTCTCCTCAAACCCAAGTAATAACCTTTCTCCATCTCCTCTCTGGGAAAGTTCTAAAGTAAGCACTCAACACCAGGGAAGCAATCACTTGACATCATTCCAGTAAATCCATCTCTGGGCTATGCAGCTTGTTTTACTGTGATGTATTATTTTTGGATTTATTGGCTTCCAAACTGAAAAACAAAAGATATAGGAGCACTTTCAGCAAACTGCTCAGTTATGGAAAATGGGGGAAAAACTCAAATAGCTACAGTATGTGCTGGTCTATTGCTCACTTATTTCTTCAAGTTTTCTTCCTATTTTGGCAAATTGTTTGATATGAATTCATCTGGATTTTGTTTATTGCAAATCATATACAGATTCCTAGACATGAGTAAATATCTTCTTGCCGATTTAAATAAAAGAAAGCAGAAAAATTGCAGCTGGTGTACACATCTGTATCTTTCAAGACAGAAGGCAGACTGGTTCTTTGAACAGAGAGAACATAACTGTTCTTGGGGTATAAAGATGTTAACTAAACAAATGAAATATTTCTTTTGGGGTCATAAAAATGTTAAAAAATTGTCATGGTAATACTTGCATGACTCTGAATATACCAATTATTGGAGAATTGTACATTTAAATGGATGAATTATATGAAGTGTGGATTGTATCTCAATAAAAGTTACTAGAAAAAGCAGGCTGAGATACCATTCTGTGCCCTAGATTGGCAAAAAATGAAAATAAATGTCTGATGATTTAAAGTATCAATAATGATGTGTTGCAACTGAAACTCTCACACACCAAAATGTAAATTAGTAAAACCACTTTGGAAAACAGTTTTAGCACTGCCTAGAAAAGTTGAGCATATGCTAATCTAGCAGTTATACTTCTTTGATTATACTCAAGAGAAACTCTTGCACATGAACTGTGGTGGAAAATTAACAAGTATGTCTTAGCAACATTGTTTATACTAGCAAAAAAGAATAACCAAATATTCACCAAAGCAGGATAGATAAGTATTATTCTATAAATGAATGAACTGGAACAACACTCATCTAAAATGAAACATTTCAAAGATTTAATGTAGAGCAAAAGAAGAAAATTATACAAGAATACAGACATGCATGTGTATGAAATTCAAAAGCAGACAAAACTAAACATTGTATCATGTAGAGACATGTTCGAAGGTGGTAAAACTATGAAGGAAAGCAAAGAAACGATTGCTCAAGGGCTACAACAACTGTTACTCCTGGTAGAGAACATTGGCATGAAATTGGGAAAGGGCACCTGGGGAGCAATGTTTTACTTCTTATCCTGGCTATGCAGGGACTTAATTTATTATTATTCTTTAAATAAACTCAAACATTTTTGTGCATGCTTCTGTATAAAAGGTATACTTCATAGTAAGATGAAAAATGTGTTAAGTGAATTTCCTGGTATATATAGATCATGGCATATTTCTGATCATTTCATTAAACTCATTTTTTCTTAGAAGCAGTATAACTAGGTGAAAGGGTATTAACATTTTCAAGGTTCTTATCTGCCAAATTACCATCCAGAAAGACTGTTTCAGTTTCGCTTCCCACAAGTGGTACATCAGAGTTCCTGGCCACATTGCTTAAGGAAGTTGTCTACCCTTTCCCTGCCCATGTTCCAACTCCCACTTAATCTTTTTTTTTTTTTTCTCTTGATACTGGGAATTGAATCCAGGGGCATTCTCTGTCTGAGCTACACCCCCAGCCCTTTTCATTTTTTATTTTATTTTTTTATGGTACTAGGGATTGAACCCAGAGGCATTCTACCTCTGAGCTATACCCCCAGCCCTATTTTTTACTCTTTATTTTGAAACAGGGTCTCACTAAGTTGCAGAGGGCCTCACTAAGTACCTGAGGCTGGCCCGGAACCTGTGATCCTCCTGTCTCAGCCTCCCAAGTTTATTTTTTATTTTGAAACAGAGTCTTGCTAGGTTGCTGAAACTGGTCTCACCCTTGGTGTCCTCCTGTCTCAGCCTCCCAAATTCTGGGATTAGAGGTGTGCCCCACCATATCCATCCCCACTCACTCTTCAACCCACTGTTTTCTGGTTTCCAACCCAATTCTGTCTCTCTTTTTTAGGTTATCAGTATTATTCTCTTTATGAAATTTAATGACTACTTTTCTTGTTGAATGATTTAGATGTCATATTAGCCCTAAAGAGTTTTCCAGATAGCCAATATCATCCATCATGTGTAGCTTTTTATTTTATTTATTTCTTATTCTTAGATCATCATTTGGCTTCCAGTTCTTGGAGAATCTTCCTACAGTTTCCTATGAATTACTGCAACTCCCAAAGGGGGAAATAGTTTTACATAGCAGATAGAATCCTCTTCCTCCTCATTCATCATCATCATCATCATGAGTGGTTGTCATCCTAACTCATTAGCCAGCTTCGTGGTGGTTGGCTAAGTCCATTTACTGGCAATGTTTAAGTACCATGGGAGCTAGTCTGCAAAGATGGACCCTGAAGCTGAGGCCTCCTGGCATTCACTCCCAGGTATAGTCCCCTCCCACACAGAGTCTGGTCTGGGTCTGTAATTTGCTTTAATCTTAAGTCCACAGCAGAAGTGTCACGCTAGTTCCATCAATGTGCCTTAGTAAGGCCTGGCGTCGTGGGCTTTTGTGCTGCTGGGAACCACAGGCCACCATGTTAGGAGTTTGGCTACCCTGCTGGAGAAGGCACATGGAGACATTATATAAAGAAGCCAGGGAAAGAACTTGAGACTACATGGAGAGAGAGAAGCCCAGCTATCTCAGTACCTAGCTGGATCTGGCCTTCCAGTCATTCCTTCCAAAGCACCAGGCACACAAGGGAAGCCATTTTGGATGTTCCAGCTGCCATCTGACTGTGAACCCCCAAAAACTGCAAGAAAGACCAGCAGAAGAACCACAGCTGAAGCCAGTTAACTCATAGCATTATGAGAATCAATAATAAATTGTTGTAAGCAACCGAGTTTTGAGGTGTTGATTTCCAGAGCAAAAATTTTGTTTTATTTCCATAACAAATTTTTTTCATAAAAATTGTGTTTTATTTCCATAGAAAAAATATTTTATTTCCATGGAAAAAATTCCCTTCTATGTTTTCCCTCAGGTTTAACAGTTGTGATATGGCAAAGCTTTAGCTTGATCAGAAGGAAACTTTGAGATTGTTATGGCCTGAGTTAACTATATCTCTTTGCCAAAGAGGAAATGTCCTAGAAAACAACTCTGAGGGTTTGCATTACCTAAGGAGGAAATATTTGAGCCAAAACCTAAAGGATGCAAAAGATCCAGAGACATGATGAACTGGAGGAAGGGTATCTCAGACACAGTGGAAAGAACCAGAGATGAGAAAGAACATGGTGCACTCTTAGAACTGAGAGAAGAACTATCCATAGGAGCAAAACCACAGAGGCAGAGGAGCCCAGTTCTATTGGTTCCCACATGACAAAGCCTTAACCTTATACCCACGTTCTTCTTTGAGATTAGTCAGTGTCAGTGTTCTTTTCACTTCCACAAGGAACAGAACAAGATAGGAGTATCTGAGAAGTTCAATTCTCATGATGAGGGATATAGATTAGAAAAACAAGGGTCAGGAAAACCTGTTTCTGAATTGGACTCCATTCTGTTATGGCTTCTATCCCAATATATACCTCAATAGACACTTTCTCCTTTACATAGTCAGGATAAAGTACAGGAAATGAAAACTACTATAGGTATTTTAAGCAGCAGAGTATTTAATGCAGGGAAGTGGGTCCTCACAAAATAACTGGAAGTACTAAGTGTCTTCAGTAGGTGAATTGGTAGAAAAACTGTGGTATTTCCAGACAATAGAATATGACTCATCCCTAAAAGGAAATGCACTACCGATCCATGAAAAGACATAGAGGAAAATTAAATTAAATTCATGTTAAGTGAAAGTAATCTGAAAAGACTATGTAATATATGATTCCAACTATAGGACATTCTGGAAAAGAAAAATATTTACTATGAGACAGTAAAAATATCAGTAGTTGCCAGAGGTTATGGCGAAGGGAGGAATGAGTAAGTAGAGCACAGAGAATCTTTAGGGCAGTGACATTATTCTGTATGATACCACGATGGTGGATATGTGTCATTAGTTGTTCAAATCCACAGAATGTACAACACCAAGAGTGAACCCTAATGTAAACCATGGACTCTGGGTGATAATGATGTGTCACTGTAGCATCATCAATTTTAACAAATGTACCACTCTGCTGGAGGAAGTTGACAGTGGGGGAGCTGCACTTGTGTGGAGGCAGAGGATACATGGGAAATCTCTGTACTTTCTACTCAATTTTGCTCCGAACCTAAAATTGCTCTTAAAAAATAAGGTCTACTAAAAATCAACATAAAAATCATGGGAAAGGTTGGAAAAGTGGCATTAGTCCCAGCCTCGGAAAACTCCCCAAACAACAGCTAGCCTCACCCACCAGGTTGTGTCACCTCTGCCACTTCCAGGAAGGTGGGGAGTCGGGAAGCTGCTCCTGGAACACTCAGCTCCAGCTGTGGTTTGGAGATCCGGAAGCTGCCAACCCCACACAACTCTGACAGCTTGCCCAACCCTTAAAGGTGGAGGCTAGACACTATGGACTGCTGCTGCATAAAAACCCCATCTCCATGACTTCAGCTGCCAGCAGAAAACACTAAAAATAGCAGGAAGATGGCTTCTCTGGTACGAAGGTCTTCCATATCTCCCAACAGAGTATCTAAGGGGCAGGACTTAATTTGCATCCAGAATGAAGACTTCACAGGAGCCTAGAATGTAGTATTTAGCTTTTCAGCCTCTGTAGTGCAGGAGGACACTGTGGAAGAAGAACTGGATGCCAAATGCCCATCCGCCATAGCTACCTCGCCTTTGTTGATGTGACTGTCCATGCCCAACCCTGGGGTACAGGAGGGGTGAAGTTGCACTACTAGAAGCCTCCATCCCCACCTTGTTCTCTGTCCAGCCATAGAAATCAAGAGTGTTCTCAGAAGGTAAAGGCAGAAGCCCTCTCCATCTCCGGGTAATCATACCCTGCCAGAAGTCTTCTCACACTCTCCAGTCCCGTTGTAGTGCCAGGAGAAGATGGCGCCTCACAGACCCTCTGCTACAGGTCACTGAGTGACCAGGGGCCCCAACCACTGTGCTATGAATACCACTGTCACATTTTTACCGAGGCCTCACTTCCCAGCTTCTCCCGGACTGCTCCCAACCAAGGACAGCACAGCAGAGACACAAAGGCAGCCTGTCCCTGGGAGACACAGGACTCCTCTGATGGCCAGCTTCAGCTCAACAACTTCCTGGAAACCTATCCTGAACCTGTCTACACTGCAGGGGAGTCCAGGATGCTTCTGCTCAAACTGCCTTCCTTCTCTCCTCACTGGGGGTCAGACCTGCATCACAGTCTGAATGTTTTATCATGGGCGTTTCCCCTGATAAAAATCCTTGCACATTGACTTCCATTTTGGTATCTGCTCCCTGGAAAACCTGAACTAACACACATTTCTCATTTCAAACTCAAGACTTGGCTCTATATTCCTGCCGGTGTGCCCATTTGCAAATGTCCTGTCCATATCCTCTCTACCAACTCAAATCCTATCGGTATTTGGGACTAATCACGTCATTTCCGTGAAGTGTTCCCTGAAGTACCATTGTTTACATAGGCCAGGAATCTTTCTCCTCACTCCCAGAACCACATGTTTCAAGGAAATTGAGCATATATTTAGTTCCTCTAATACATGAAGACAAGGAGAAGGTCATATACTTCCTTAGTAACCTCCAAAGTGCTTTTTAATGGAAAAGAGGACAGAGGATAGTTAAAATCTTGCTGAAATGATGGAATAATTTGCAATTTTAAGGATTAAAAATCCCAGCAACAAACAGAGGCCCCTTTCCATCTAATGAACTGGCTAAGCTCTTTAAAGACACTGGAAAATAAGAATCCCCCGTTAACCTTCAGTGAATATGAACAGAATTCCAACTTGAAAATATGCAACAGAAGCCTAAAAATACACCCATTCTTTTACTTGGCTTTTCTATTTCTAGGAATAGATTACAAGCATGTCAGTCACCTTTCTTCTGCAATGACAAATGCCTGAGATAATTAACTTATAAAGAGAAAAGATTTATTTTGGCTCATGGTTTTAGACATTCCAGTCTGTGATCAGGTTGACCTATTGCTTTAGGCCTCTGGCGAGGGAGCTAGATGGCAATAGTGAGGAGCACATGGTGGAGCAAAACTGTTCACCTCATGGTCAGGAAAGAAAAAAGAATGAGGAGGGGGCTGGGGTTCCACAATCTTCTTCAAGGGCACACTCCCAATGATTTAAACCTCCCAAGAGACCTACCTCTTAAAGGCTCCACCATTTCCCAATAGTGCCACCTTGGGGACCAACACTTTAACACATAAATTTGGAGACACCTAAGATCCAAACTTTAGTACCATGAGAACCTTTAAATTGCAAAACTTGTCAGGATAGTGGAGATAGAGCTAGAAGCAGGTACTTTTTATAGATGCTCATCTACATAGAGAAAATAGACCCACAAAGGATGGGTCAAATCCAAGTAAGCTCTTCCTCTTCCTCCTTCTCCGGCATAGTTAAGTGTGTGTGTGTGTGTGTGTGTGTGTGTGTGTGTGAGAGAGAGAGAGAGAGAGAGAGAGAGAGAGAGAAAGAGAGAGAGAGAGAGAGAGAGAGAGAGAGAGAATGAACTCAGGGGTATTCTACCTCCGAGCTACACTACCAGCCCTTTTTATTTTTTGTTTTGAAACAGGGTCTCGATAGGTTGCTGAGAGTCTTGCTATGTTGCTGAGGCTGCCCAAGAACCTGTGATCCTACTGTCTCAAGTACTGGGGTAATAAGCATGTGGTACCACACCCAGACATAGTTAAAATTTAATTCTGCTTCCATTTAGTCCTAGACCCGCAGGGGAAAGAAAGGAGACAATCCTTAGTCAAAAAGGATAGTTAAAGGTTATATATTTTTTTACCCAATCCAGGCAAGATGCTGGGTTTGCAGATGGTGGAAAATGGTGGGATGGGGTAGTTACTTCAGCCTATAGGTCCTTAAGAAAGCTGAGTCCTTCCTCATGAGGTCAGGGAAGAAAGCCGACTTTAGTGGTGTCAGCATGTAGCAAAGCAGTGCCGCCTGAGTGTCTGTCCCAACACTGCCCTGGGGACGTAGCTACCGTCCTCCTCATCTATGGAGCCAGGCAGTGCCCAGGCACAAACACCCACTAATGTCTTAAAAGCTATATGGCTAAATGCCAACCACACTCTTCCCTTTTAAACCCAGCATGGACAGCCTAATTCAAAGTGCTGTATTATCCTTAATCTTCATCAGCAAGTTTTATATCTAAAGCCTATTCAGCTGGGTTGCTGGCACATGTCTGTAATTTCAGTACTTGGGAGGCTGAGATAGGAGGATTGCAGGTTCAAAGGCCAGCCTCAGTAACTTAGTGAGGCCCAATTAAAAAAAATAGGGCTGGGGGGTAGCCTCGATATAGAAGGGTCCTGGGTTCCATCCCTAATACCACACACACACACACACACACACACACACACACACATACACACAAATAAAATAACAAATAAATATAAAAAAAATAAAGTCTATTGTCTCCAACTTTAGAAGACAGTATGGTGACCAAAGAAAATTCTAGCACAAAATGGCATGTTTGAAGGGCTTCAGGCCACCGAAAGGGGATTGTCCCGGGAATCCCTTGCTCAGGGAGGTTCAGGCACCTTGGAAGCTGCGGGACACGAGGCCAGAGGCGGCGGGAGAGCGTCCTAGCCTGGGGTGAATTTATTAAGGTGGCCGCATCCAAACCCGTCCGTCCTGTCCCATCCCTGTCGGAATGCCACTGCCAGATCTGCACGGGGATCCTCTTGGAGCTGTCACCTCCTGTAACCACACGCTGAGGAAGGTGAGCCTCCAGTCCACCCTCTGTCGCCCCAGATCTCTCCACTGACTCGGCTCCATGCGCGTAGAAACACCCTCATCAATATGGAGCGGTGGGTGAGAGGCCCTGAGAAACGCTCCCCAGGAACGCCCGCGTCCTCAAGCCCGAGGCGAGCAGGGCCCACGAGCAAGAGGAGTCCAGGGCAGCGAAGACTACATCCAGAGACGTTGGCGGGGGAGGAACATGGTTGGGGGTGGGGCGGGGGAAACAGGCAGGAAAAGGGGGAGCCACGTGTCAGAACCGCCGAGAATAGAACAGACGGAGGTCAGGCCTCAGCCCAAGCAGTGACTGACGACTTGGGTGAGGGAAGGGCGTGGGCTTCTCCCTTGAATGGCAGAAAATCAGATCCTGAGGCGACCACATTGTAAGAGAAAAGCGAGGACAAACCAGGAAATAGCGAAGACACCCAGAAGGATCCCTCACCTCAATCTAAATTTGGGTCAACATTGCAGTCAGAAGTTGCAAGAGAAGTCGGGGAACACTGCACGTCCAAGACAACAGCTGGGACCCTGAAGAGCCCTGCCGCAGAGATGGAAGAAAACGTGCCCACACTTTCTCAGACAGGACTTCAAATGCCAATCCATGGTGCGTGCGATGTCTTCAGTACAGGTACCTGTGCCTCAGTTCCCTGCCTGTAGCACAGGGGGAGCCTGAAAGGAACGGGGAGCACAAGACCAAGCTGTGTGATAAAGAGCTGTTGGTCCTGCTTGAGAGACTTAAATAAACCTGGCGATCCCCGCTGGAGAGAAAATGCCGTTAAGCCTCGTGGCAAAACCGAGTGGGAGCACTCTCACCGGTGACACTGAAAATTGGTTGCAGAACAGCTGAGAAAGGAAATAAAGTGTCTCCCCCATTGATGGATTAATATATTTTCAAAAACCACAAACTGGAATCTTCATCTAAAGTCATCAGTTATCCATGATTTTTTGGCAAAACGAAAGGAAATGCTCCTGAAATCTTCCTCAGATCAAGAGGAAAGAGAAATTCTACTCAAGAACTGGTCAATTTGGAGCATCTATGTCTTCAAAGATAAAAACAAGAAGAGAATAACTGGTTATTCATATTAAAACTTCAGAAACAGATGGATAAAGAACAATAGCAGCCCAACCCAGCAAAAAGGTTCCCCAGATGAGCATACACTCCATTCTACAACCTCACTTCCAGCTAATGTTGCATGAACAGATGAATTCCAAAGATAAGAGTGTCAAGAGGCAAACTGATAGGAAGCATTAGAGAGATGGAAATGAGCAACCTTCTTTGAAGGTCTGGCTGAGTTACTACGTGTTGGGCTTGAACCTGCAGTCCTCCCATCTCACTCTCCAAAGTACCAAGAATAAAGGCCTTTGACTCTGTACCTGGCTATGAAGCTATCTTTTGTCTCATAGAATCTTCATAAATTTGTCATTAATTCTTTATGAATCATCATCTGTTCTGCAGGCACACTCGTAGTCCAGAAAGGACTGTGTAGTTACAGGGAATATATGGATGTGTTTCTGTACAACTCAGTGATAAGTTTTTAAGGGTCCTAATGCTTTCCATTATTAATAGTGGTTCTGTTGTTCTATTTTATTGTTAATAGCTATGATGGACTAAGTTTGATCATCTTTATGGGTATACAATTGTCTTGGGAACACACTACATTTCTTTCTCAATGTTCTCTAATTCATGAGTTGCTTGTTACTCAAATCAACTGTTTAAATGTTTTTTTAAAGGTCTAGGGCTGTAGCTCAGTGGGAAAGCACTTGCCTAGCAAGCCCTTGGTTCCACCCCAGCACCACATACAAAGTAGATATACGGCAATTTACTGTAGGAGAGTTGTATCACAGTGTTTCCTGTTGTGAAACCTGAAACATAGCCTTGTGTTTATTTCATTATGTATCATTTATATTGATACCAGGCTTTTGTTTAAGGACAGAAATAGAAAGTATACTTGGGTTGTGTCCTGCCTTAGCCTGAAAGGTAAATCTGAAGGCAGTGGTTTCATTTTGTGAAATTTAAGCTGTTTTTATTAATATGAACTTTAAGCACAAAGCTTCAACAGCATTTCTGCTGACATCTACTCATCTATCCTGTTAAAGAAAAATAGGATAAAATGTCCTAAAGCTAGTTCTAGCTTAACTTTGTCAGTGTTTTTATGTCATTAAGGGTTTTTTGTCCAAATTTTATAATTGAAAGTCTGCTAATCTTTGCATACTTGGTGGCATCTATAACAAGATTGATTAGGTACTTACGGAAAGAATTCTGGTGCTAACTTAAAATTCAGGGTTTTTTCCTCAAGAAAAGGGATTGCCCTCTGAGTAACGACTGTGGTAATATGCAGTATAATCAGGAACTAACAAAACAGACTAAATCAGACTAAAATTTGGTCTAAAACAGACTAAAATCTATTTTCACATCACATTGATATTTTTTTTTCTAAGAGCAAATTTCACTTTGTTTTAGGGTAGACATTGTTGGAACTTTTCAAAAGTTCTTTAATTAAATCTTCTTGGAACAGCTAACGACCAAAACGAAAATATAGCCCATGGTATGTGATGTCTTTAGTAATTATATATTTAACTGTTTGTCTGTAAAGAAGTCTTCCTGACTAAAGTTGGTTCTAAGACAAACTTAAATTTCTCTATTAGTCTTTCCACTATTCTTACCATGTATGTATGCCTTTTTATTAGAAGCTAATAAAAGCCTCATGGGGGAAAAAAGAATGTTTGCTCAAACATGGGCTGTATAGGATATAACAATAAATTCATGTGCTTATTCATTCACCCATTTGGCAAGTATTTACCAAATGCCCACTATGTGCCAGGCATGGTTCTAAGCAAAACAGGCAAGTTTCTGTTCTCATGGGGTACATATTCTTGTGGAGGAGACAGAAAGTAAGTAAAATAATAAAAAAGATCATTTTGATGAATAGTAAGTGCTATAGAGAAAATAAAACTAGAGCCAGGCACAGTGGCACATGCCTGTAATCCTAGTACTTGGGAGGCTGAGACAGGAGTATCTCAGGTTCAAGGCCAGCCTTAGCAACTTAGCAAGATCCTCACCAACTTAGCAAGACCCTGTTTCAAAATAAAAATTTAAAAAGGGATGGGGGTGCTGGGCATGGTGGCACACGCTTGTAATCCCAGTACTTGGGAGGCGGAGACCAGAGGATCCGGGTTAACGGCCAGCCTCAGCTACTTAGTGAGGCCCTCCGCAACTTCGTGAGACCTTGTTTCAAAATAAAGTATAAAAAATAGGGCCGGGGGTGTTGCTCGGAGGTAAAACGCCCCTGGGTTCAATCCCGGGTATCGCAAAAAAAAAAAAAAGGCATGGGGGTGTAACTCAGAGGTAGAATGTCCCTGGGTTCAATCACCAGTACCAAAAAACAAACAACAACAAAAACCCACAAACAGAAAAAAAGAAACAAAAAAATAAAGAAAAGAAAGTGACCTTGTGGTGACATGAAATGCATGAAGCAGGAGATCAGGGTCCCTCTGGAGAGAGAAGATTTGATGAGAAGGAGCCAGACATACAAAGGACTCGAAAAGAATGGTTAAGCAAAGGCTTGTAGATATCTTTTTTCTCTTCCCTCTACTTGTTGATGTTTTCTGATTCTTAATTAATAAGCATGTATTGCTTTTCTAAGAAAGAAAAATTATAATTAAAAACAAATAGAAATAATATAGCTGGATTAAATCCCTGGGATAATTTTTTAAGAGATAAACTCTCATTTCTCACAATAGAGTTCTGCCTGATATTAGAGGGTGGGTCAGACTCGGCAGATTCTAAAAATCCTTGTCATCAAGGTCTTGTCCCCAAACTTTGGCTTGGCTGTGCTTTCTCTTCCGCAGAGAACAAAGTGCTCTCTGACTTCTCATATGACATAGAGTCACAATATTCTATTTTAGTAACATTCAAGGGAGAGGTCAGACATGAGCTCATACATTTTTTTCCTAGATCATCAGGGTTCTCTCTAAGTAGCATCTTACTATTCAGAAAGCTCTTCTCATCCCTGAAAAAGAGCACTTTCTCATGGAGAGATAGAAAAAGCAACTCATCTAGAAGGTAACAGCTCACAGCTTCTCCTTACAAGGCCTATAGCACAGGCTACTGAGCCTTGGACAAGTCACCAAAGGGACACCAGCAGAAGGGGCAGTAGGTGGTGGGAATTAGGACACTTGTGCCCAACTGGTGGATGTCATGGTCTTAGTAGGTTGGTGGGGGTGCTATAAAAGGGCTGCAAATATTGAGGGCCACATAAGGTCCTAGGGATCTTGGCAAATGTCTGTCAGAACAAGCCATCAGGAGGAAAGCAGAGATGGCTGGCAGAGCCTACCTGCTACAGGCTGTTTGCACACCTTAGAGTTTCTCACCAGCTCTTGAAGAATAGGGAGTACCAACCAGTCTATGAGATTCTAAATCTATCCCCATGAAAACCAGAGTTAATCTGGTTAAATAACTGTGAATGTGGGCCTTGGCCTGAAAAAGAAAAATGCAAATGGAATTGTTCTCTGCAGACTGGCCTAGCCACAATGTAATTGCTGGAACCTGGGTTTACTAAAATGAGTGCCTCTACCTGCCAGCCTGGCTGAACTCCAGTCCTTTCCTTTCCTTATCACTCCCTGCAGGAGTTTACCGAGGAGGGCTGGTGCTGATGCATAATAGAGTTGCTGGCCTCTCACTGGTTCTTTGCTCCAGCTCCACCTTGCTCCCTGTCTGGCTCTGGAGCTTCCCAGTGTTAATGCCAGGGTGGGAGTTCTGGGGTCTCCCTCTAGTGCATGGCCCCCTACGCGTTCCCTCATACTCTCTGCCTGCAGTCTCCACTGCTTACCTTCCCTTTCCAGCTTTGTGGCAGGAGCAGGAGCTTCTAGACACATTCCCTCCATCCTGCTCTCCCTCTAGGACCCCTGGGCCACTCAAGGGGAAGCTCAGATGGGGAGCCTCAGCCCTGCCCCCACTGCACTGCCACCCAATGTCACTCTTCTTGCTGCCTTAGTCATTCATTTGGGGTGAATTTCTCTTAGCAGACCCTTTCCACTCCCTGCTAACTGGCTTCCGCTGGACAATTGCTCATGGCATCAGGCATGTAGGTGCAGGCATGAACTCAACTTTTGGTCATGGTTAAAGTTGTTTGCTTTAAACAGATATACAGCTAATCTGGTGGTGTCCTGGAGTTTCTGTTGGAAAGAAGCCATGACTGGGCCTGCCTTTAGAAAGCCTGTGTGTGGACATAAATTGAGAAGTCCTTGGCGCCACAGGTCAGGCACAGTTGAGGGGAGGTGGCTCCAGTGCAGGCATAGCAAGAACTTCAAGACCCAGATCCCTGACGTGAGTTTTGAGTGACATGCCTTAATGCTTTCTATGGTACTATAGGTATGAACAGGCAGCTGACCATTCCTGGCTTTTCTGGCCTGGATGGCACATGGCATGCTTCTGAGAATCACATACCACTCCCTCTACCCTTCTCTTTTGTATAGCCTCTGACTGCTTATTTACTGCTTCATGAGAAAACCAAATTATGAGCAATCTAGAAGTGAGTCCAAATGGTTCTTCTTGCCCATACTCAGATTACACTCCACAGCCTATCGGTGTCCCGAACTATCAGTTCAGAGTATCAGTTTGTATCAGTTTGGACCCAGTTATGCTACTCTGCTCCAGGAATGCTTTTTAACCTGAAACTCCTACACTGGAGGCACTAGGGGGATCTAGGGGTCCAAATGCCAACACAGGGAGCAACTTTACTTCTTAAAGTTGGTGCACAAAACATTGGGTTCCATTTTCTATCAATGTACCTGTATACTTGGTCATGATATAAAATGTAAGCTGGGCGTGGTGGCACACTCTTGTAATCCCAGTACTTGGGAGGCTGAGACCAGAGGATCCGGGTTCACGGTCAGTCTCAGCTACTTAGTGAGGCCCTCCACAACTTAGTGAGACCCTGTTTCAAAATAAAGAATAAAAAATAGGGCTGGGGGTCGAGCTTGGAGGTAGAATGCCCCTGGGTTTAATCCCCAGTGCCAAAAAAAAATGATATAAAATGTATCATTCTGGAGCCAAGGTAAAAAATTATTGAAACCCACTGATTTAGAGGTTGAGCACACACAAAAAAATCTTCATCCTTTTGTATTCTTAGAGTGAGTATAACAGGTGGTGGTTATGCGGGTTTAGACATAAAGCTTAGAGAAGCTGTCAGAGAAAATGGCCAGAAGGGTGTTGGCCATAGAAAAAACATTTTTAAGGACTGTGAGAATAAATGTATCTTGTGGGAGTGTTTTGAGTAAAATACCATGTATTTTTCATCCACCTTCTCAATAAATCTTTCTGGTAAAATCTGCACTGCCCATCCATGCCTTCTGTGAGTGTATTCTACACAGTAGGTAGTCAATGCTGAACCCAGACCAAGTTGAGCTTCAAAATAAGCCAGTTAGTCAAGCTGAAAGTTTATCACTTCCTCAATTTCCCAGGAAAGAAAGCTGGAGCCCAGGGAGGCAGTGACTTACCGAGGGTCACCCGACTCACTGTGAGTACAAGAGCTGTCTTCAAGGCCAGATCTCCTGACCCCAAGACTCAGGGTGCCTCAACTTAAGGCAGGCAAGACACTTCATTATCAGGATTGGGCTGTTTGCTTATTTGTTGAAAACTCAACAGTTTTCTTAGGCTTTTACCTCAGATCAATACTTTTACCTCGGATCAATATAGATTATGTGAGTTTTTTTTTCCTAAGAGCCTGAATAACAAAGCAGAGTTCCCCTTCTTCCTTTAATATCTAATAGAACAATAAAAATGATGCCTCAGCCAGAGCCAATGGCACAGGCCTGTAATCCCAGCAACTTGGGAGGCTGAGGCAGGAGGATCACAAGTTTGAGGCCCGCCGGGGCAACTTAGGGAGATCTTATCTCAAAAAACAAAAAGGGCTGGGGATGTAGCTAAGTGGTAGAGTGCCTCTGGGTTCAATCCCTACTACCTTCAAAGAAATAAAAAAGATGCCTAATCTTTTCTTATCTGTCTCAAGTTTATATATTTTGCATTATTTTATATAATATTTTAAGCCACTTTCTATATAAATGGTTGAGTTTTTAACCCTGCTTTAATTTTTTAGGGAACTTTTATATATGTAATTTCATCTGATTACCAAAACAGAGTTAAAGCAGATTTCTTTACCCATGTTTGAAACTGAGGAAATGGAGCCACAGGGAAGAATCCAGCTGCGGGGAGATCAAGTTGACTTGCTCAAAGTCTATTCACTGGGAGCAAAGTGAGAACTAAAATCTCACCTCTCATTCTTCCTTCAAGCTCTGTCCTCTACTGGACCGAACTAGGTCATAATGTATGGGTTTAAATACCCAAATTTGATGCCTGGTCCCTTTTTCATTTTCCAAACTAGCTGAGATGAATCATATTATTAAAAAGACCATGATCCTCAACTTGATGAAGACACAGTAGTTTTGGGGTTTTTTTGTTGTTGTTTTGAAAGGAGATATAGGAGAGCAAAGCCTGGTTCTCCCATGGAGCCAGGACCACGCTCGCTCTTTTATTCACATGATTTTCTCATGTATTCACATTCATGCAGATAAAAGCAGGAAAGGCGGTTAAATGGAAGCCTGTCTGGGCCTCTGTCTCTCTCCCTCCCCAGCAGGTATTCCCTACTATCACTTCATTCCAGAAAGCTTCAGAAGGCTGGGACCCCATACTGCACAGCCACAGGGCAGAAGTTGGATGGGACATAGCAGGAGCCACGCTGTGCCAGAGGGTGCTCACTAGGCGATACCACCTTTCTTCAGAATTAATAAATTTTGTACTGCAGCTTGGGGGTCTAAATAGTGAATCTAAAGGAAAGTTGAATGGAGAACTGGCTTCTCAGCTATGTGGCCCTATAAACGGAGACACTACTGGGTATAATTCTTAGAGAAATTAGTTTCAACTCCACAATGCTTAATCTAAAATAAACTGCATGAAATTGTCTTTATTTTCATATTAGAAGCATAGCTTTTAATTCAACTGAAATTGTGCTGGAGCCCTCAAACAAGCATCTGGTATTACAGTTGACTGACTCACAACCTTGAGTTCTGAAATGCACACATTTGGATAACTCAGAATAAAATATGCTAGGTTCCCTTTGAAAGAAAGCATTCCTTGATGAAATAGTTAGTTCTTCACAGATGAAAAGGAAGCTTGGAGCCTCTGAGCAGCAGGATATTCAGACCAAGCTATTTTTCTAGTCCTTGGAGCTATTTGTGCAAGGAGCCACACAGAGAATTTTCCTTTGATCAATAGGATAGATTTGTAAGACGTCTGACTGGGGTTCGGTTGTGGCCAAAGGACAGAACTTTCTGTGCAAAACACTTGTGCATGTAGGGATCGAATATATGACTTGACTTAGAAACATAAAATGAAGACAACTGTTTTCTTCCCAGGTATGATTTTATTTAAGATTCTGCTTGGATTTAAAAGTAATTAGTAATTAGAGTTTCACATCCTCATGCTACTATATATTCAGAATGACATCCTTGGGCCACCTTCTAGTCATCGGATCCCAAGACAAAAGTCTGGATGCTCTGCGTTTTTCAGGGAGATGGAATGCTATAGGAATGTGTGTGGCAAAAGGCAAACCATTTAGACATGTCCTGGATTGCACAATGGGATTTAGCATCATCATGATTAGATAGTATATTCTGTGCATTTACCCATAAGCCTCTCCCAGGCTGTCTCAGATACTCACCAGCATACAAAGTGGAGAAACTGTCTACTACTACAGCTGTGTCCTTTCTGTCTTCAGCCATCAGTGTGTTCAGTCTTTCTTTCTTTTTTTTTTTTTCTTTTTTTTTTGCAGTACCGGGGATTGAACCCAGGAGTGTTCTACCCCCGCGCTACACTCCCGGACCTAATTTTTATACTTTATTTTGAAACCGGGTCTCATGAAGTTGCGGAGGCCTCACTAGGTAGAGAGAGAGAGAGAGAGAGAGAGAGAGAGAGAGAGACAGGGAGGGGGAGAGAGAGAGAGAGAGAGAGAGAGAGAGAGAGAGAGAGAGAGAATGCTATGCGCACACATACACAAGCTGAGACTGGCCATGAACCCGGATCCTCCGGTCTCCGCCTCCCAAAGTACTGGGATTACAAGTGTGTGCCACCACACCCAGCTGTGTTCAGTCTTTCAACAAATACATTTTAAATATGACTGTGGGCCAGGCCCAGGGCTAGGTAGTGTGGAATGGAGGTAGAGAAGAAAGCACAACAGACTCTGGTGTGTGTGTGTGTGTGTGTGTGTGTGTGTGTGTGTGTGTGTGTTTTACTGGGGATTGAACACAGAGGCATTCTACCTCTGAGCTATACCCCCACCCCCAGCCCTTTCTTTTTCTTTTTCTTTTTTGTTTTGAAACAGGGTCTCTCTAGATTGCTGAGAGTCTGCCTAAGTTGTCGAGGCTGACCTTGAACCTGCGAGCCTCCTGTCTCAGCCTCCCAAGTACTGGGATTACAAGCATTCAGCACTATGCCTGGCTATACCTTATTTTTAAAATGCTCTTCTTTTCTGAATATAAAAATAAGAAATGATTCTTCTAGAAAATTTCAATATTGTCTAATGTTGTGCTATGGTTTGGATGTGGTTTGTTCCCTAAAAGTTCATGTGCTGGAAGGTTGGTCCCCAATGTGGTGGTGTTGAGGTGAAGGAACCTTTAAAAAGTGGGACCTGGTGGAAGGTGGTTAGATCATGGGGGCTCCACCCTCAGGAATGAATTATGCTGACTCTAGGGAATAGGTCTTATTCCCAAGAGAATGGGGTCTGCTGACTCAGCCTGCTCTCTTAAACTTGTATCCCTTAAGAGAAGTCACTCATGTGGCTCCTTCCTTTCTGTTTTCTTGCCATGTTGTGATGTGACCAAGGGGCCCTGGCCCTGGCATTCTGCTGTTAGGATGGTATGCTTTCCAGCCACAAGATTCATGAGCCAAATAAACCTTTTTTCTTTATGCATTACCCAGTGTCAGGTTTGTTATAGCAAAACAAATTAACTATATTAATCAAGCACCAACTATACTAAGCATTCTGTATATATAATTTCATTTAATCCATACAATCACCCTATGTAGGACATAATACTACTATTCCCATTTTACAGGTGAAAAAACTGAGGCCCAGTAAGAGTGTAAGACTCAGGATATGGAATATGATCTGATTTCAGAACCCAAGACCTTTAACATTTAGCTTTATGATGGTTATCTCCAAAATGGGGCATTTTCTTTGGGAGGGTATAAAATAATCCAGTAGAAAACAAGAGAAAATGTTAGAAAAATCTCTAAAGATTGATGCTTATACTTAACCTATGGGTGGACAGTGGTGACCGCTAAGTATGTATTTCAGCTAATGATAGCTAAGAAGGAAATGTGGAGAAGAGTCCTCAGGAAAGAAGGGGAGTTGGGAGTTACATAAAGCAGAGCGATTTGGTCAGCTTCCCAGGTAGATGGTTTTCAGTGCACAGGCACTTTTGTGCCCCTGTTAAGTAGATTTATAAATACATGATCTAGTTTTTAATTACACTAGCCACTCAGAAAAGATAAATAGTTAAACACTAGGGTAGCACGTCACTTAAGCATACATGAAAACCAAAAATGGCAGAGTAGACACTTCTACAACTAAACAAAGCCCTGTCCAGAGAAGACACAACTATCTCATCAGATTCAACATTCAATTACATTGTTCTAAGAAGTTATTAATAATTTCACTACAAGAAAAAAGGTTTTTTTAGAAAAGTTTGGATTTATTTTAAATTATTATGTCATCTTTACCTTGTCCTTTAACTTACTATGCATGTGCTTTATAATAAACATACTATATTAGTGTTAATAATTTATGAATGGATATAAATATAGAAAGAGAGAGTGCATAATCAAAATTTTATGTGAAATGTAAGAATTCAGAAGCAGGAAAATAATTCAATTCTTAAAATACCGGATAAATATCTTTATAGATATGCTCATGTGAGTAAACTATTTATTTCTGAAGAATACTAGAGGGATGATTGGATCAAAGGGTGTAAACAGTTTTGAGACTTTTGATAACAATGACCAAATTGTTTTTTCAAAAGCACTGTGCTAATTTGCATTCCTGAGGGCAATATCGGAGGACTTCTTTTTAAATTGTGCCTGTTCAATTTTAGAATTATCAGTTTTTATAATCTTAGTAAATTTCATAGGAGAAAAATAAGCATTCTCTTTCAGGACTCATTTTCTTTGGTATGATGTCATAACTCTCAAAGCTTCCAAGAAAGGTTGAATCTTTTTAAGTCGATGTATTTGGACGTTGGCTAGGAGGATATTTATTTACTCAAACTAAACTTGAGTGAGATCCAAGAAAAAATTATGAGAGGGAAAGCCAGAGGCTATCTTTCGTGTTTTTGTGTTTAGGCATATGTGTTTCTCAGAACACAGAGAAAAAATGAATATTAAACATCATTTAAAGTATAGCTAAAGCTGGGCGCAGTGGCACGTGCCTGTAATCTCAGTACTTGGGAGGCTGAGACAGGAGGCTCACAGGTTCGAGGCCATTTAGCAAGACCCTTTAGTCTCAAAATAAAAAAGGGCTAGGGGTATAGTTTGAGGGTAGAATGCCCCTTGTTCAAACTCCAGTACCAAAAAAAACAGTATAGTTATACAACATACACAGGCAAAAGAATGAAGTTGAGCTCCTTCCTTCCACCATACATGAAAATTAACTCAAAATGGATCACAGCCCTAAATGTAAGAGTTAAAATGATAAAGCTCTCAGAAGAAAACCTATAAGTAAATCTTTGTGACCTGCAGTTAAGGCAAAGTCTTCCTAGGTAGGACACCAAAAGTACAAGTGACAAGGGCTGGTGATGTAGCTCAGTGCTAGAGCACTTGCCTAGCACATGCCAGGCCCTGGGTTCAATCCCTAGCACCACAAAAGCAAACAAGTAAAAAACAAAACAGGAGATACCATTTCATACCCACTAGGATGGCAGAAAGACAAATAAAAACAAATATTGGTAAGAATATGGAGAAATTGGCAGTTATATGTAATGCCAGCACATTCATTTTGTAAAAGAGTTTGGCAGTTCCAAATAAAGTTGCCATCTAACCTAGCGATTCCACTCCTAGGAATATACACAAGAGAAATAAAAGTGTAGGTCCACACAAAAACTTGTATGTAAATCTTCTTGCATCATTATTCATAATAGCCCAGTAGTGTAAACAATCCAGATGTCCACCAGGTGACTAATGAATAAGTAAAATGTAGTATATTCATATAGTAGAATATTACTCAATAATTAAAAAGGAATGAAGTACTGACTACATCACAACTTTAACACTATATGTTAATGGAAAGAAACCAGTCACAAAGACCATGTAGTATATGATTCTATTTTTATAGACTGTTCAGAATAGGCAAATCCAGAGACACAGAACGTGTCTTAGTGGTTGCCTACAGTTGGGGGTATTGAGACAGGATATGGGGAGGTTTGAGAAGTGTCTGCTAATAAGGATGAAGGGTGTTTTTTTGGGGGGGGTGATTAAAACATCCTAAAATTTATTGCGGTAACAGTTGCAATTCTGAATATACTAAACACCATTGAATTACTTTAAATGTGTTTATTGTCAGGTATGTAAATTATATTTCATTAAAGCTTTTAAAAGTGTATTGCAGTTAAATTAAGAATGTGTGCTGTAGACATTGCCCTCTTTGTATATCACTATTGTTAATATTTGATTTTTTATTTGAAAAAAAGTATGTGCTATACTTGGAAGCGCCCTTTTGATTTATTATGTTCTGCCTCTGCCAATTATAAAGTGCTATTATTAGTAAAAATTAATTACATTGCCTACTTTGAGTAGCTGCCATTAGACAGAGCTGGAGATTGGCTGGGACTTATTCCTTTCCTCCATGTGAAACATAACTTTCTGAGCAGAGCAAGCTTTTTCTCACTTAGAATAGGGAAGCATAGACATATTCAATTTTAGTAAAATAATCTTACAGGCTATCTGTGGGGACCTTTTTGATGTGAAATTAAATTGTGGCACAGACAGAGATTTTATTACATTTACATGGACCCATAAAATAACGTTTATGGTTCCCAGCGGTGCAAATCCTCCTTAATTTTGTTAATTATTTCCCCCCAGTTATCCTTAGCCATGTCTGCTAATTCAGTATTGATCTTGATACTAAGATATGTTATGGTCTTAGAAATTCACTTGAGTCCCTGCTGAATGGAAAGAACTAAGGAAGCAGATCTTACCCGAGGTAATGTTTTGGATAGATTCCAATTAATATTATAGCCAAGGGTGGCAATGTCCTTCTACTCAGTGTTCTGACTTGCTGTTCAGAGCTGGGCTCATAACCCAGAGCAGGGTGTGAGAGCATGTTCCAAAAAAAAAACCGAGAAGGAGATGGTCTTCCTTTTGGTCCAACTTCCACATTTTGGTATGCCCATCCTTCTCGTTACACACGCCCTCCCCCCAACTATTTCAAGGTCTTTGGACTGGACCTGGAAAATTATCTATTATCCTGATTGTTTTTACCCTTTTCTGTATTGGTCTTTCCCAGCTCACCTGTTCACACTTCAGTTGGAATTTTCTGAAGAAAATCTCGAATTAGCTGTTCTTAAGTGCAATATCCAGCAAGCAATTTATTACTATGGATAGTTATACTTCTGATGTTTTTAAAGATTTGCTTTGAGGAAAAAAAAGAACATATTCAAGGTTATCTTCACATTCTATTGCCTTTGTATATGCTTCTAAGTGGAGGAAGGCAGAGTTAGCACTCTACCAGGGGAACTGGAGATAAGCCTCAGCCCAGAACCAGTGACCCTTACCAACGTGCTCTACTGATCCATCACTTTACCTTGCACTTGTTGAATACCTGCTATGTACAAAGCATTAATCTGAAATGCGTTGCTTTTTCAAGCTAAAACTTCAATAAACCTTCCATTTCTGGGTCGTCCAATTAATTTCAGCATGTTAAAGGACTTTCTGTTTTATGATACATAATTACTTAACGGTAGGCCTCTTGTGAATCTTAATTCTTTCATTAACTTACCTCATTTAACTTATTAGGTACTCATTTATAGATTTATAAAATGCACTGTACTTAAAAGTAATAACTGCAACCCTTTGAAATGTTTTAGAATTCATTCTTTTCATTAAAATCAAGCTAATTTCTCCTTCCTCTGGTCTATTATTTTGAAATATCGAGAGTATGATGTTTAGGTTCTTTTGTCTTCTTTTTATATTGGGTCATCAGTTCCCAAGGGGCATCCAGTACTGTAACTTGGAAGACACCCTCAATTCAGTCCCAGACACTGTTTGCTGGTAGGAGAGACTAACCTGCTCTATATTGGCCCCTTTCCCGCAGTTATAAGAATAACTCAGTGGAGTGGGGGGCGAGAGAGGAAGAAGCAATGAAGGAGCGTAACCCTGATGGAAGCCGGACCCGGTAATCTGTGAAGCTGGAGAAGTTGCCTCCACGCCCCTTCCCGGTTTCCCTCTGTTCCCTCCTGGATGGTATCCTCTGTTTCCCTACTTTCGTCATCTGTTGCTCCTTTCCTTTACCCTCCTAATTAAATGGCTTCAGATCCTGCATTTATACAATATCATACAGAAAAACACTTTTTAGAGCTGGGTGTGGTGGTGCACACTTGTAATCCCAGTACTTGGGAGGCTGAGACCGGAGGACCCAGGGTTCGCTACCAACCTCAGCTACTTAGTGAGGCCCTCCGCAACTTAGTGAGACCCTGTTTCAAAATAAAGGATAAAAAAATAGGGCTGGGGTGTAGCTCGGAGGTAAAATGCCCCTGAGTTCAGTCCCCAGTACCACACACACACACACACACACACACACACACACAAACACTTTTTAAGTTAATTTGCATATTTATATTCTGTAGGGGTTTTTTTTCTTTTTGGTACTAGGGATTGAACCCAGGGGCATTCTACCTCCAAGCTACACCCCCAGCTCTATTTTATTTTTATTTTTGAAACAGGGTCTCTCTAGGTTGATGAGAGTCTCACTACTTGCTGAGGCTGTCCTCAAACCTGCAATCTTCCTGTCTCAGCAGCCTCCCAATTACAGGGATTACAAGCATGTTCCACCATGTCAGGCTTTATAGGTAATTTTTAGATCTCTTGCTGTTTAATAAACAACTCCAAAACTTACTGATTTAAAACACAACAACTTTAAATTTTTCACAATTCTACAATCTGGGACAGGCTCTGCTGGGTGGTTCTTCCACTCCAAGTGGTGTGTGCTGGCTTGAAAGTCTGTGATGGTGTAGAAAGCCACTCGCTCATTGGTGCCTCAATAGTGATGGCTGGAAGAGCTGGGGCAGGTGGAGCAACTCTCTCCACATGGCCTTTCTTTCTTTCTTCCTTTCATAGTAGGGATTGAACCCAGGGTCATTCTACCTCCAGGCTACACCCCCAGTCCTCTTTTAAATTTTTATTTTGAAATAGGGTCTCGCTAAGTTGCTGAGGCTGGCCTTGAACCTGTGATCCTCTTGTCTCAGTCTCCCAAGGACTGGGATTACAGGTGTGTGCCACCACACCTGGCTGAGAGTAACTGGGCTTCTTACATGGTAGCAGCTTCTAATAAGGAGAAAGTAGGTACTGCCAGTCCTTCCAAAGGTTGGAGGTAGAAATTCCACAAGGACACTGCCACCAATGCATGTCACAAAGCCGGTCCAGATTCAAAGGAAGGAGTAATGGACTCCATCTTTTGATATGAATATTGGCATACATGTATAGAGAAAAAGGAACTGGGAGCAGCTGCTTTGCATATGGTATAGTAGTCAAACAGCACTAAAGGGCACATAATGTGAAGTAGGTCTTTAAGCAACCCTGTCCCTGAAACACTCAGATACAACCATTTTATACCTGGAGTGTCCTTCTAAGATATTCTATATGTAAACAAACATGTTTTATATGTATGCTTCTAAATATATTTTTACATCAATGATGTATGGTAATATAATATATAACACTCTATACTAGTGTTATATAATTGTATTCCAGGGTTGCCTATACTACGGTCTCTATGCTTTGCTTTTTCATACATCTGGAGGTGTTCTTTGTGCTGGTTACACATATCCCTTTAGCAGATATTTTGCTGTTTCTGGTCTCTTGTTATTACCAACACTGCTTCAGTGACCATCACTACGTGTGTGTGTGTGTGTGTGTGTATTCATATGTTTATGTATATGTGCGTGTGTGTGTGTGTTTGGGTAGAGATAGATATTTCAAAAACTAAGTTTATTAGTAAGAAAAATTGCTGGATCAAATAATATGTGCATGTATGATGTTATTAAGTCAATAATAGTAAAGCTGGGAGGGACCTCCAAGGTAGTGGTTTTCCACTGGGGAGGGTGTGAGTACAGAAAGCTGATCTCTCCCACCTCCAAGAGACTCTAGTCCTCTCAACAGTGGCTATGATAATACGTCCCTTGTCTCACTAATTGAGAACCACTTTTCTAGATTAACTGCTTCATTCAGCAGCTGAAGCTGCCCGATCACACTATGAACAAACTGGTCGTCTCTCCACCAATGAACACCGTGATGTAGAACAAGTTTGCTCAAAAGATACCCCATTGTGATAGTCAGCTTTCCACTACTATAACAAATATCTGAAATAATCAGCTTATAAAGAAAAAGGGTCTGTTTTTGCTCCATTTTAGAGGTTCCAGTTCATGATCCATTGGCCCTGTGGCTTTGGGACTGTGGTGAGAGACTGAGATGAAGCAAAACTATTTACCTCATGATCAGGAAGTGAGCAGGGCAAGGAGAGAAAGGGGCCAGAATATGCTAATCCCTTTAAGGCACACCTCCAGTGACCCCAGGACCTCCCACTAGGCCCTACCTTTTTTTAAAGTTTTCACCTGGGGGAGGGGATCGTGTTGGTACATGCCTGTAATCCCAATACTTGGGAGGCTGAGACAGGAGGATCGCAGGTTCAAGGGCAGCCTCAGCAACGTAGCAAGACCCTCGGCAACTTAGTGAGACCTTGTTTCAAAATAAAAACTGAGCCAGGCGTGGTGGCGCATGCTTGTAATCCCAGTACTTGGGAGGCATAGACTGGAGGATCTGGGTTCACGGCCAGCCTCAGCTACTTAGTGAGGCCCTCCGCAACTTCATGAGACCCAGTTTCAAAATAAAGTATAAAAACTAGGGCCAGGGGTGTAACTCGGAGGTAAAACGCCCCTGGGTTCAATCCCTGGTACCGCAAAAAAACAAAAACAAAAACAAAAACTGAAAAGGGCTGGGGGTATAGCTCAGAGGTAGAATGCCCCTGGGTTCAACCCCCCCGCCCAGTACCAAAACTTTTCACCACCTCCCAATAGTGTCTCTCTAGGCCTTTAACACACGGGTCTTCAGGGGACACCTAAGAGCCAAGACAGGAGGATCATAGCTTCGAGCCCAGCCTCAGCAACTTATCAAGACCCTGCTTCAAAATTTTAAAAAGTTTTAAAAAATGAGGTTGGGGTGTAGTAACACACACACACACACATGCACACACACACACACACACACACACACACAGAAAGAAAATACCCCAACAACAACAAAAGCAGGATATTGTGTCTGATGGGGTACTGAGGTTCGATCTGTTTATTCATTCCTTTGAATTCTTACTCTTCTGTCCTTTAGCACTGTGCATGCTAGTGGAAGTGGAGAGAAAAAGTCCAGCAGGGCTTTTAGCTCAGGACTTCCTGTTCCCGCGGCCCATCACCCTGACCACTCCCTCCCAATTCATCCCCACTTTCAGGTAAGAGAAAAAGTCGCAGAGTCAGCAGGAACCAGGCTGGCCTCAGACATGTAGGAAGCAGGCGATGAATACATTTAAGTCTGTATCTTTGCCACTTCTTTTCTGAAGAGGCCATAAACAAATTTTGTGCTCAGGAAAAAATGATCTGGTATTCTTATATCAAATTCATATAACCTTTGCAAATGAGGACAGATCTTCCAACCAGGTGTAGTGTGATTTGTTTTGACTCTTTACTGCCTCCAACTGAGATGTTTTACATATACTAATCTAAAAACAATGAATCCTGAGCTGATTCTATGAGTGTAAGTTATTCCAGCCCTGAAATGAAGGGGCTGCTGTATGTCAGAACACGCAGATGCATAGGCAACCCAAAGCTATCAAGCTAAATATCTTTTTTTATTAATCGGAGCTTCGGAGGTAAAATCTCCTTCTCAGGGACATCAAGGTGATTTGTGATGCTCTCCATACACCTTTAGATTCACCAGCCAATAAGTATATCACACCAATCTCTCGTGTTCTCATCAGTGGCAAACATAAAACACAGGTAATCTTCATTTTACTCCGATGTTTCAATTAACTGTGAAAACCCTTTGGCTTATATAATATAGCATTTGCGAGTATTTCATCTCCTTTCGGCTTAAGCATCGACTAGAACACACACTTAAAATCTCATTACATTTCTCTTAGAAATTTATGCAATTAAATAGTAGAGCTGCCTGTCCTAAAGACAATGAGCTATAAGGACACCTGCGAGCTGTCTTTTTGTTCTTCTTCCCAGGTGCCTGATTCACCAGTTTAGAAAACAGGGTCTGCTTTTATACTCACCTGGAACACAGAGGCTTGAAAGGGTGAAATCCAAACACATCTACTACTAACAATTCACCTCTCTGCACATTTTATTTTAAATGCAAGTCACTTGTCCACTTTCTTCATCCTTAACTCATGCAGCAAGTGTAGACATTTAGTGAATTCTTCTAGGTTAGCCTGCAGGAAATTTAAAATCTTTAAATATCTTTTAAGTTGAGTGTGGTGGCACATGTCTGTAATCCCAGTACTTGGGAGGCTGAGACAGTAGGATCCCAGGTTCAAGGCCAGCCTCAGCAATGTAGTGAGACTCTCAGCAACCTAGTGAGATCCTGTGTTTTGTTTGTTTGTTCTGCAGAACTGGGGATTGAACCCAGGGGCATTCTACCTCTGAACTACACCCCCAGCCCTATTTTTTATTCTTTCTTTTGAAATAGGGTCTCACTAAATTGTGGAGGCCTCACTAAATAGTTGAGGCTGACTGCAAACCTGCAATCCTCCTGTCTTAGCCTCCCAAGTACTGGGATTACAAGCGTGTGCCACCATGCCTGACATGAGATCCTGTTTCAAAAATAAAAAATAAAAAGGGTTGGGGATGTAGATCAGAGGTAGAATGCCCCTGGGTTCAATCCCAAGTATCACACAAAAAATTTTATATATATATATTTTTTTGTATATAATTTTATATATAATCATATATATGTATACATATATAATATTTTAGCTGGGTGCAGTGGCACACACCTGTAATCCCAGTACTTGGGAAGCTAAAACAGAAGGATCGCAGGTTGGAGGCCAGCCTCAGCAGCTTAGTGAGACCCTATTTCAAAATAAAACAGGGCTGAGGGTGTAGCTCGGAGGTAGAATGTCTCTGGGTTCAATCTCCAATACCAAAAAGTTTAAAAAAATAAAAAATAAAAAGGGCTGCGGGTATAGCTTAGTGGTAGAACACCCTGGGTTTAATCCCCAGTACCACGAAGTTTGTGTGTGTGTGTGTGTGTGTGTGTGTGTGTGTGTGTGTGTGTGTGTGTGTGTTTTAGAATTGGTAATGTAGCTCAGTGGTAGATCACTTGCCTAGGGCATACAAGGCCCTGGGTTGGATGCCCACACTGTCAAAAAAAAAAAAAAAAACTTTTAAAGAAGGATTCTATTCTTATAGCAACAACACACACCAGATTTGGATTTTCTGGTAGATAATTTGAGAACTCATGAACTGTAGGCTGTTTGTTTCTTGAGCTTTGCAAATCCAAAGACTCTATGGACTTTGGTTTCACATTGACTCTGGAAGTATTAGAAACAAAAGACATTCAATTAAATAAATTTAATTTTATCATGTCAACTGCAGACAAATGGCTTTAGTTGGATTGAGTGCTATTCGTTTTTGCTTTAGCTGAATTGATTAAAACAATTGGTTATTTCATTTGGTTAAATTAGCTAAACAATTTATAGCATCATACAAATACAAAGTTATGAAAACTGTATTATAAAACATACAGCAATTTAAAAATATCTCTTAGAATTTTGCATATCAAGCTTGGAGTGGTCAAGCATAGCTATGATCGCAGTACTTGGGAGGCAGAGACAGGAGGATTGTAGGTTCAAGGCCAAGGTGCAGAAACTTAGGGAGACCCTGTTTCAAAATAAAAAATAAAATAGTTCTGGGGGTGTAATCCCTAGTACCACACAGAAAAAAAATTTTTTGCATATCAGCAGAACTTAGTAATTACAATTTTGTGGATGGTTTACAAATATAGCATCCCAAACAGTAGGTGGTAAATAATGGTTTAGACTACCTCCAACTCCTATAGCCCTTCTAAAATCAACTGCGACAGAGCAGCGAGAAGTGTAGCCCTCCTTTGCTGTCATTATGAAGATGTAATTCTGTTACAATTATTTAATCCCAAAGGCATTATTATACCTGTTCAGCAGTTTTCAACCACTCACTAAAATGATGTATAACTCCACTGTGATAAATTTCAGAGTGACTTTTTATTAAAGTTTCTTTAAAAGTATTATAGCTGGAGGCTGATGAATTTAAATAAATGTTTGAAGAAACTACATAATTATGTAAGAAATGTGTTGTCTCAGGATTTGCTCTTTCATTTGTCTGAATTGTGCAAAACCTCAAGACATGATTAAATAATTTTTTGAAATCACTTAAATCATACAGATCAGATTAAAGGATAATGGATTCATAGAATGTTAGCACTGGAAGGGACCTTAGAGAACATCTAGTTCAGTGGCTCTCAAAACTTGGCATGAATTTTGAGAATCACCTGCAGGGCTTGTTAAAACATCTGGGTAGGGAGCACTCCCAGAGGTTCTGGTTCAGTGGGTGTGGATGGGGACCTGAGCATTTGCCTTTCTCAACAAATTCCCAGGTGATGCTGATGCTGCTGTCCAAGGACCTCACTTTGTGAACTCCTGATCTAGTTAATTTTACAACCAAGGAGGCCAAGGCCTGAGAGGTAAAGCAATCTGTTGAGGGCAAAAAGGGGAAGACAGAGACCAGGAACCTGTACCCAGACTCTCCGAGACTGGGCTTGTGTGTGGGGAAACATGCCTATCCATACCTGCCTGGTGGGACACGGGGAAGACAGTACCCAACTGTCACAGCAACAAGCAGGCATGGGGGTGTAGTAAAAGCAGACATCTTGGAGGGCCACAATGGGGGAAGGGAGGTCAGACATACAGAAAGGCACAGCAAAGGAACTGGAAACTTGAGCACAGATACTGTTCAAAGTTGTAAGAAAGTAGGTGATTCCCATCAGGGATGTTGGTTAGAAATAACTACTTGGATGTTCATGAGCATCTCAGAGAGACCACAAACTCCCTCCCCAGAAAACCTGCCCTTTCTAATTTCAGGGAATGACCCACATCTATGAGGGGCTCAAGATCAAGACTTAGAAGTCAGCCAGTTTCCTCTTCTTCTCTCACCTCCCACATCTAATCACTTCCCTCCAAAATATATCCTAAATCCATCCATTTCCATCTTCACAAGGACCTCACCTCAAGCCACCATCATTGCTCCAGAGTATTTCCTCTGGGGATCTCCCTGTGTCCACTCTTGGCCCTCTATAACTCATCACCCCCCACAGGGGGGTTCTTTAAAAACAAAGTAAATCACGTTAATACCTTCTAATGGCTTTCTATTGCATTTAGAGTAATATCCAAATTCCTCCTCTGTCTTTTTATGAGACCCTCTGGGACCTGGCTTCTCTCTGCCTTACCTGTCTGACCTCAACTCCTGTCGCTCCCCACCTCGTTCATTAACTCCAGTCACAATTTTCTTCCTGTTCTAAGAAAACAGATTTTTCTGTACCAAAAATAATCCTGTATGATGGCCTTTGTACTAACTATTCCTGATGCTTGGAATCCTCTTCCCTCATTCTTCACCTGGCTCACCCTTGGAAGCCAGAGCAATCATGGTGTAAATGCCACCTGGTAACAGGTCCCTTCCTGCCAACTAACTCTCTCTCTCTCTCTCTCTCTCTTCCTCTCTGTTAAATCCATTTAATTTTCTCTTTAGCCCTCATGAGTGTCTAAAATTATCCTTTTTGTTGAGTTACTTTTTTATTGCTTATTCTCCACTACAAAATATAAGTATCATGAGGTCAATATAAGCTATATTTTTCTGGTTCACCATAGCCCTAGTGCTAGAACAATGCCTGACACATAGTAGGTACTCAATAAAATATCTTAAATAGGACTCCAGCCATAGGGTTAGGACTTGTTCCCTGGAAACTCCACTGACAAGGAGAAGCCAAAACCTCAGATTCAGTGAACAAGCAAGGAATACATTCACTGGACCTAAAGGATCAAGGGTGCCGTGGAACTTAGGAAGACAGAAACCCCATTAGCAAGACTGGGCCTAACACCCAGGAGAACTTGGTAGTGAGGTAAGAAGCCTGATTTGCCAAAAGCTAATTCATTGAAAGCCAAATTCACTTGTTTCTTTCAACTATTTTAGAACTTGATTATATCTTCTTACTGACATTTGAGGGACTTAAATCATCTCTACTTGTCTCTACTGGAGAGAAAGCTGAAGGATTGGGGGGAATATAAAAATATAAAATTTATATTTTAAAACATATTAAACATGAATTTTTGCAAATATATTATTTACTTTTTATTGTTAATGTATATAAGAAGTACTCAAATTCAGAATATATTCAAGAACATATTTTTCATACATATATCTATAAGAATAACACATTAAAAGACAAATAGATCTCTAAGAAAAATAAGTGATTGGGAGTTCCAAGATTGCGACTAAGAGAGATACCACATTACAATCTCTCTGAGACTTGGATTTCAATTGCCGTGAAAGCAACTTCTTGACAGGAGAAAAGCAACAAAAACATTAACTAAACAACAAAAAATTTGAAACGCGATGGAATCAAAGCCAGAAGACAAAACAGAGGAAAGTAAAAAGCTCCAAGTGCCTTACCTAAGGAATGGTGGCGGTGCCATCTTGGCTGAATTGCGCCAGCTGCTACCGGCATTGCGGCTTCCACATGCCACCAGCAGAGAAGCCAGAGATCTGTTGTAAGTTCAACTGCAGATCAGCAGAGACGAAAGCAAGCAGTGACTCGCCCCACACTCAAGAGCCAAACGGCGGCGGCAACAGTGGCTGCAGCGGCGCCATCTTGGTGGGACTTTACCAGCAGCTACCAGCATTGTGGCTTCCACACAAGACCTACGGAGATGCCAGAGACCTGTTGTGAATCCAGCACCTGCAGAATAGAAGCAGTGAAGGCGAGCAGCAACTTGCTCCATGCACGACACAGACCTGAACTGCTGTGTCAGCAGAAGCAGCAGCAGTACCATCTTGGTCAAACCGCACCAGCGGCTACTGGCATTGTGACTTCTGCAGGCCACCAACAAAGAAGCTAAGGACCTATTGTAAAACCAGCAACTGCAGAGCATCAGTGACAAAAGTGAGCAGCAGTTCGATTCACGCTTGGCAGAGTCCACAGTGCCCGGAGGCCTGACCAGAACCTGTGGCAGTGGCTGAGCCCACCCCCTCCCCTAGAGATTAAAAGCAGCGCTCAACAAGACCGTAAGTCAACTAGCCACTCCAGGGGGAGACCACCCTGAGTGGCCACAGGGACTCTTGGGGTCTGAGACTGTGCGGATTGCCCCAGCGGAGGTGGGAGTGGGGTCTGCTGTGGGACGCGGTGGACGCATGGATAAGCAGACAGTCCCTGGCGACATCTGGGTGGGACAGACTTGCAACCTGTGGGTCGCAGCGCCCTTATAGAGTCCCTGGAGATCGCCACAGGACATACAGTTGTAGTATCTGGGGAAAATTGGACCAAACCAGCCCTCTCTGCAGAAAACGTGGAGTTCCGTGTTTGCACAGAATCGGGTCAAAGCAACATCCGCTGCTTCTGTAGGCAAAGAGAGAAACAAGCCTGGGGGCCCCTGCTGGTGACACCTGCCATAGGTGTAGACAGAGAGAGACATAGGGACAGCCCAAGTGGAGAACGTGGAGACCCATGCTTGCAGTGAGAGGGGCAAAAGCGGCACTGGTCACCTGCACAGGTAGTGAGAGGCACCAGGCAAGGGTCCCAATCACTGAAGGAGACCAATAATTTGCCTACAAATGGACATTATACCGAGCAAGTGAGAATAACCATTCAGGAAAGGTTATTCACCTTTAAGGCTTACCTAGTAGCAACTATCTATCTCCAGAATAAGAAACTATAAAGGGAGAGAGATTAGACATAGGAAACCTACAGAGTGAGAGAGAGAGCTACCAAAAGCAACAAAGGTATAAACATAAGAAGCCTGAAATCATGAAAAGGAAGAATAGCAAAGAAACAATGAGCTCCCACAATCCCACAACAGAACCTGCCAACACAGAAGTGCAAAGATTGCCAGAAGGACAATTCAGAACTCTAATAGTAGAAATGATACAGGATTTCCAAAAAGAATTCAGAGAGAGCCTGAAAGCAATGAAGGATCAAATAAACAAAGAATCTGACACCCTGAACATGAATCAAAAAGAAGCTCTGAAGGAAGTGAAGGATGCAATAATTGAAATGAAGGCATCAATACAAACCATCAACAATAGACTAGACCACATGGAAAACAGAATCACTCTTAGAAGATGACCTCTCCAAAAATGAACGCATAGTATATAAATAAGAAAAAACAATGTGACAGCATGAATTGGACATTGAAGAGATCTCAGCCAGTCTTAAAAGAGCAAACCTAAAGGCCGGGCATGGTGGCGCACGCTTGTAATCCCAGTACTTGGGAGGCAGAGACCGGAGGATCCGGGTTCGTGGCCAGCCTCAGCTACTTAGTGAGGCCCTCTGCAACTTTGTGAGACCCGGTTTCAAAATAAAGTATAAAAAATAGGGCCGGGGGTGTAGCTCGGAGGTAGAATGCCCCTGGTATCGCAAAAAAAAAAAGAGCAAACCTAAGAATAATAGGCATAGGAGAGGGAATAGAAGCTGAAACCAAAAGAATCAATAATTTTTTCAAAGAAGTAATATTAGAAAATTTTCCAAACATAGAAAGAGAGGTTGACACACAGGTACAGGAAACATATAGAACTCCTAATAGGCAAGATCAGAGAAAAGGTTCACCACACCACATGATAATCAAATTGACTAATGTAGAGGCCAAGGAAAGAATCTTAAAGGCAGCGAGAGTAAAAGAGCAAGTAACATTCAGAGGCAAACCAATAAGAATTACTCCTGACCTTCCAAATCAAGTCATGAAAGCCAGGAGGGCCTGGAGTGACAAATTCCAAACTCTGAAAGAAAAACAACTTCCAGCCAAGATTTATCTACCCAGCAAAGATATCTATCAAATTTTATGAGGAAATAAAAATCTTCTATGACAAACAGAAGCTGAAAGACTTTATGTCTTA
Source organism: Glis glis (assembly GCA_004027185.1). Classification (NCBI taxonomy): domain Eukaryota; kingdom Metazoa; phylum Chordata; class Mammalia; order Rodentia; family Gliridae; genus Glis; species Glis glis. The sequence goes on from PVJS01015545.1 coordinate 38,415, forward strand.
CAAACCAGCACTAGAGAAAATACTCAAAGTAGAGAAAATACTCAAAGAGATTAATTACAAAGAAGAAATAATAAGGAAACGCCAGAACCAGAGAAACAGTGATTTCCATCAAACAAACAACTAGGCAAAGAACAAACACTACCTCAAACAGAAATTAAAACTCAAAATGTTAGGAATGAAAACTCATCTCTCGGCCGGGCGTGGTGGCGCACGCTTGTAATCCCAGTACTTGGGAGGTGGAGATCGGAGGATCCGGGTTCGCGGCCAGCCTCAGCTCTCTCTCTCTCTCCCTCTCTACTTAGTGAGGCCATCCGCAACTTCGTGAGACCCGGT
>PVJS01015546.1:0-38747 GCA_004027185.1 Glis glis
TCTGCTGTGACTCTGTCAACCAGCCGAAGAAACTTTGGCTTTGCCTTTTGGTGTCACCAATCCCACAATTATTAATATTAACAGTAAGGCCATCAACAGGCTTGCCGCCACCAGAGGATGTCAGTTCTGTGACAAACCTCCTTCTGCTGTGACTTGTCAAACAGCAGAAGAAACTTTGGCTTCGCCTTGGGCCCCGGCAATTTCCCATTCCAATTTTTGCCTTATAAGTCTAAGTGAAGGAATTGAATTTTTCCCCCTCAATAATGGAAACTCATGGGAAGGTTATGCTAAATAGGATGGTGATGAGATCAGATCCACATTTCACAAAAAAAAAAAACCAAAACAAACAAACAAAAAAACCCTGACATCCTTTAGAGAACGAAGGAAGACAAAGACCACAAATATGGGGCTAATGAAGAGATTGTCCCAAAATTATGGGTAAGATTTGATGGTCTAGAGTGTCTAAATATGAAAATTCAAAAAGTATCTATGAGGCAGAACTGATACGACTTAATGCTTATTTGAATACAGGGAATGGCACAAGAGGACATGTTTTTAAGAATTCTAACTGAATGGCTATTGCATCTTTCACTGAAACAGAATAAAACAATTATGCCGGGGGTTTGTGTGTGCACATGTGCATGTGTGAGGGGCAGGGGCAGAGTTAAGATAATGAGCTCAGTATCAAGCATGTAAAATTTGAAATTTCTATGTTATGTAAAAATACCCACCAGCCTTTTAGCTATAATACTTGAAAATGCAAAGGAGACACAGAGATTAGTGATTTGAATGTTCTGTCAAGAAAGTAGAGATGTTGATGATAGCAAAGGGAGAAAATAAAGTGAGGCATGGAACTCAAGATTGTCATTAATGACAGATTGGTTCCAGAATAGACCCTATAATGAGACCAGAAAGAAGGGGACAGATTTTTAGAAGGAAAACCAAAACTGCACAGTAGCTTGGATGCTACGATATGAGAATGTTTCAAAAACGTGATACTGTTAGATAAAGATGTTAGTTATTAGTAGAAAAAAGAAAAAAAAAACTTGTCTTCTATATGTCATGACAAGGTCCTTAGTAGCCATAGTGAGACAGCTTCAGAGAGTCCCAGGGCAGGAAGCAGAACGCACAGGGTTACTTATGGAAGAGAGAGTAAAGGAAACTGTGTGTGGATGAGAATACAGGTAGAATAGCAACTGCTTTATAAAGGAAAATGTGGGGAAACTTCAGCTTGGCTTTCATTTGTTTTATTTTTGGGGTATATTCATTTTTTTTTTTTTTTGTACTGAGGATTGAACTGAAAGGCATTCTACCTCTGGGTTAAACCCTCAACCCCTTTGTTTTGTTTTGAAACAGAGTATCATTAACTTGCTGAGGTTGGCCTGGAACCTGAGATCCTCCTGTCTCAGCCTCCCAAATATTGGGATTATAGGCGTGTACCACCACACGTGGCTAAAACTTCAGCTTGTTTAATAAAAGAATTAATATACAGCCAGGTGCAGTGGCACATGCCTGTAATCCCAGATTTAAGGTCAGTGTATCCTAATTTAGTGACAGCCTCTTTCAAAGTAAAAAAATAAAATAAAATAGGGCTGGGGGTGTACTCAGAGGCAGGGTGCCACTGGGTTTAAGCCAGAAGAAGAAAATGAAGAAGAAGGAGAAGGAGAAGAAGAAACAAAAGAGGAGGAGGAGGAGGATTGAGGAAAGAAAAGATGAACATACAAAGACTGAAAATATAGGAAGGACAATGAGTGAGGTAGAACAATGTCTTCAGCAGGGGGAGGGGAAGAGTCCAGAATTTGGTGAGAAAATTGGTATAAAATGGGGCAGGGTTAAGGCTCATCTTTCATTTTATCAGATAGAATAAACGGATGAGTTCAGATTTAGGAAGTTTATGGATTCGGTAGCAAAGAATTCTCAGTAGTATATATCTTTCTATTCTACCCAAGAAGTAGGTGGGAGAGAGAAGTGGTGGACATGTGGGGTTAAAGGAAAAAGAAGATGTTTGAAACATCAAAGAGTAAGATCTAGCTGACTCGGGAAGCATAAGAGAATTTCAGTATTGAGTTTTCAAGGAAAGTTGAAGGCAGAATTGTTGTTGACATATCAATCTGCACAATTTTTTAAAATTTTTATTTAGCATTACCACAAAGGAAGAGTAATGGTGATGAGGATATGTGGGAGATTATAAGAGATGCCCAAATATTCAAACCAAGAAAATACAAGTAGTAGAACTTATCTGATTTATATATTTCTAAAAGTTCAGAAATTGTTATTAAACAGAGGATTCTGCAGAAGTTTAAAAAGAAATCCTTACCATTAAGTAAAGATATGTCATATTAAACTAACTTCTTTATCTTTTTGTATGATTAAGAAACTGGTAGATAAGAATACTATAGAAATAATAGATGTTGTAGTTGATAAGGCATTTATTTGCTAGCCTTACTCAAATATAAATTACAAAAATGATTAGTCTGGTTTTTTTACATTGTTGCAAAATAAGCTACTGTAAATGTTTTTGGCAGAGAGTACATCCAAAATAAATATTTGTTGAATGAATTAATGAATAACCTTGTGATCAAAGATGTGAGTTAGACAGTTAAACAGGTTAATTAATACTAAGCATGTTGACTGCGGGATTAATGTCAATCTGGAACAAAATCTTGTTTTGTATCCTTTTTTATCTTGTCTGGCATAACCTGGATGAGAAAGACACAGCGTGGTTATGAAATTTTTATTTGATATACAGACAAAATGAACTTGAATGAGAGCAAATAGAAAACATTGTATTTTCATTTAAATTTAAATACCCAATTGTAGAATGGTGAGTTTACCAAGAGTTAAACTCACTGGGATGCCAATGGCATATATGTTAATAATAGCTCAATTATGATTCCATGCCCTCCAATAAGGATACTCTTAGGGTTGCAATATTGTGTTTGCATTGGTGTGAACTCTTTAGAATACTGTGTTCACTTTTATGTGCCATTCTGGGAAATTAGATGGAGATTACCTGGAAAATGATTTCTAAGGTATCCAAACCTCTGAAGGAAATCAGGATGGTGAGTATGTAGAATGGGAGGCAGCAAATAGAAAAATCACATTGTCAAATACAATGAATGAAAACCAGACCATTGCCTGGCAGACTGTAGAATGCCCCACTTGATGGAGGAGGGTGCTGTCATACTCTAACATCCCCCACATCTTTTGTCCTAAGGAAAACCAAAAGAAAAGGTGCAACTCATAAATGTTTTTATTCTCTCACCAGCAGTAGGAAAAAAATAGTCCAATTGAATTTATGCAATGAGACAATTTAGTTCTATAATATTGTTGCACCAAACATATTTTTCCTCATAAATGTTCGTCTACTTGGCTGTTGCAGGACTTACAGTAACAGATTCAAATTCACTATGGGTGATCTTATCTTGAAGGTAACAAAAAGTGAAAGGTCAGATATTCTACCTCATATGTGGAAGCTAGGGAGAAATTGGGACACAGGAGGGACTCCAGACAAAGGAGGAGAAACCTAAGTGGAGTGTGGGAGGGGACCTAACTGAGGGAGACAAGAGGGGGAGGAAGACTAGAAGAGGGAAACACCTCACTGGACATGATGTACATATACAAACCTATCAAAGCCAATCACTGTGTTGAGCACCAGAGGTGGGGAGGGAGAGGGAGTCGGGTGGGAACTGGGGGAGGGCTCAAAGAGTGTTGTGTGTGTGTTTCTGAGGTTTGAACAGAGGAGCATTCTTTTTTTTGTGTGTGTGGAACTGGGGATGGAACGCAGGGGCATTCTACCCCCGAGTTACACCCCCAGCCCTATTTTTTATTCTTTATTTTGAAACAGGGTCTCACTAAGTTGCAGAGGGCCTCACTAAGTAGCTGAGGCTGGCTGCAAACTTGCAATCCCCCTGTCTCAGCTTCCCAAGTACTGGGATTACAAGCGTGCGCCACCATGCCTGGCTAACACAGTGGCACTCTACCTCTGAGCTTCACCTCTAGCCCTATTTTATTTATTTATTTATTTTTATTTTTTTATACAGGCTCTCACTAAGTTGCTGAGAGCCTTCCTAATTTGCTAAGGCTGACCTCGAACCTGTGATCCTCTTGTCTCAGCCTCTCAAGTACCAGGATTACAGGTGTGTGCCACCGTGCCCAGTTTAAAACATCTTTTATGTCTCTAGACCCCAGATTTGTCAGATTTGGCTTTTGGATCTCCTACCTGAAAATGTGTGATATACTTTTATTCAAGTCTCATTTAAAAAAATAATGAGTTAATAAGCTAACCCTATGAGTTCAACTTGCAAAAGTAGTTCAGAGTTATTTTGGTTATAAGAAATGTTGCTAAAGCTTTAAAATATAATTATTATGCTTCTTTGAAATGGTCTAGATGTTTTTGTATCTTAAAGTACCTAATCAATCTGCAATGTGCTAAACCTCTCAGTAGGTAGAATGTGTGGATAATGACAACCATCCAACAACATGAAGCAAAATCCAGACTTAAATCTACTTTAAACATATACAGACTTCAGAAATGTCTTAGTGTTTACCCAGCACTATAAATAATGAGTGTAGGCCATTAAAATTAAATTAAATTAATTCCAATTTAATATGTAGTTCAAGTTAAATTGCTTATTTATTTAGAAGGACAAAGTTTCTGGATACATTTTTTTGCTTTCTGTTCTTGACCAGTTAAAACTTTTCATCTTTTTTTGAGGGGTAGGGGGTGGGGAGGAACCAGACAGAAACCTTTATATAGGGAGCATCTGCAATTACTTAATTAGAGGAAAAAATTTCCTTCTATTGCAGTAGTTTTCTTAATAGTCACTCAAAAATTGAAAACTGAAATGCAAATGAATTTGAATGAAGTTAATACACAATTTAGAAGGCAAAATATAAACCATCACTTGGAAAGTCATACTAAGGATTAATTTCACACATAATATTCAACTCTCACGTCACCAAATTTGTCTTTTACTTTACATTTTCGTTTCATTTTTAATTCTCCCCAAATGAATAATTGTACAGGGGCATCAATGAGTGGAATAAAAATTCACACAGAGAGCTCAGTCTAGTATTCTCCTCTAAATCTAACAAGAAAATATGTTTTGACAAAATACAATTATCTGGGTGAATGTTGGCTATTAGGAAGAAAACACTATTGTGGAAATAGATCTTAAGCCAAAATAGTTGAGTCCTATTCCTATGTCTTCCACATTTATCCTGAGCTGGTCACTTCCTTTAAGACACATTCTTCCATCTCTATAATGAAACAATAATAATTTCCTAGTTCATCTTTCTCGGTTGTTAAGATAGAGTAAAATTATGATCCAAATATAATATAAATAAAACATATTTAGTAAATGAATGCTATTAAGGTAAAAATCATCTCTCTGTGAGCAAACACCAGTGTATTTTTTGTCAATCTATATTCTCATCAGGAGTGTTCTAAAAATATTTTGTGCTAGATTCTGTTTCTTTGTCAATAGCAGTTCCTATCATATAGTACAGTACATCTCTAAAGCAGTACAAACAACAAAATTAAATTTGTGTCCTAATAGACAATGTTTTTCATATAGCAATTAAATTACTAATTCTATTTTTAAGAAAGATTAGAATCTGGTGTTTCTGGAAAGAAATTTGGCCTTTTCCCTACTTTATTTATCATTTATAAATGACTGTGTTACTATTTGTGGAGCTCCTTGTGCCAAGGCCAGCTTGGTTTTGATCTAACACGTTCCCTAGCAACTTTTGGAAATGCTACAGGCTTGAGCCCTGGTGTTTGAGGAGGAAATGTCAGTAATCCTCATGGTGTGTGGTCTCCTAATGAGCTGCACCAGGCTTGGATGCTGGATTCCAAGGTGCTCGCTAATCATAGCTACATGTTACTCCATGACAAAATTCACATCCTCTGTGGCTCTGTGGAATTAAACACAGAATGTTAAAGTCATGAAGATCTTTGTATTCAATAAACGTCAGAGCGGACAATGTGGATTCTTATTTCACAGGATTCACTGGAATCCACATTTGTTATCTAATGCACAGAAGGGCAGACAGAATGGAAAGAGTACAGGAATTTGAATTAATAAACTTGTGGCTAACTTTTAAGTAAGCCTTTTGGCTGAGCCATTTCAGAAAAGCTGCATCTGTTCTGCAACTCCATTTTTTAATCTTAATGAAAGTGTAGAACTATATACTTTATAAATTCTTTCTGAAACTAATCAACTCAACTATCCTAGATATGTTTCATCTTAAAAACATTGTGTTAAAGTCAATCTAAGCCATTTTAATACAATTTCAGTGTGTATAAAAAAGGTTCTGAAATTGGCATTGGTCACTACTAATAACAGCATGTAGATGGCACAATATTAGATAAAAATATATCTCAATAATCTCTTTCAAAGGAAGATACATAGAGCAAGAAAAAAAATGTTGAAAAGAAAGCAAATTTGAATGGAAAAACATTCCACTGAGTGACTTAAGTCCAGTTCCTCCTATTCATGTTTAGGGGCCTTTTATTGTTGATTTAATGCATTAATAATCATTTAATGACCTACTGTGTACTAGATGCACTTATAAGGGCTAAGGATGAAAATTGCTGCCCTTTCAGATGTTGTAGTTCAGATACTAAACAGGTAAACTTAATATTTAGGTAGTCTCTTAAATATTTTAAAATATAATATTTTATAAATATAATATTTAAAATATTTTACAAATATTTTAAATATAAAATCCTATTTCTCTTGAAATAGGATTATTTGATTATAATGTATCATACAAAACACAAGAAAAAAAGCTGAGAAGGGTTTTGAGAAGAGAAGTTCTATGCTCTATAATAACTGTTGTATAAGCATTGTAGAGGATAAAAGAGAATATGTATTTTGTTACTTATGGAAAAAGAGTACTTTACAACTTGGCTTAGATACTTAATCATCGTGCTCAGCATGTAGCTTGAAAATTTACTATTCAGATCAATAAATATTGTTAAGCTGTGTAGAGAGAATTTAATATATGGCATACATATATACTACAAAATACATGAATATATGTATAAATGTTAAAAAATTCACTATATATATTCACAAATTATTAAATATGAGCCACAGAGATAACATAATTTGATTGATGCTTTGATAATGATGCTATATTTATACCTATTATACAATCTAAAGTCTTTGTTGGTCTTTCAAGGTGCTCAATTATCTGGACCTATTTAATCTGCTCGGACTTTTCTCTTGCTCACCCACGTCTACCAGTGCTTGTAGTCATCCTTATCTTCTCCCTTTGTTGTCTCTTTCTTTCCTAGCTCCATGCCTTTGCTGAGAATGGTGTTTCCCCCTACCTAAAGCTACCTCCATCTTCTTTATTTCCATACAAACCACATTGACTCTGTGTGTGTGTGTGTGTGTGTGTGTGTGTGTGTGTGTGTGTGTTACTGAGGATTGAACCAAGGGGCATTTAACCTCTGAGCTATACCTCCAGCCCCTTTTATTTTTTATTTTTTCTTGTTTTGAAACAAGGTATCACTAGGTTGCTGAGAGCCTCGCTACATTACCCAGGCTGTCCTTGAACTTGTGCTTTGTGATCTTCCTTCTTCAGCCTCCCAGGTACTGGGATTATAAGTGTGTGCCACCAGGCCGGCCAACATCAACTCTTAAGAAGAATGCTACACCTGCTGCAGCACACACTGAACTCTGTCCTTGGAACTCTCAGTTCATGATGGCATTGTCAAAATGTTTACACCTTTCTGGGTTCTAATTTTTGGGTGTTTTTATTTTTAGTTGAAATCAAATTAGATTTCAGGTTTCTAAGGGATTCTGTGTTACCTATCTTTGAACTTCTCCCTCATCTCTACTTTATACTTGACTGTCAGTCATTTATAAACGTGAATCCCTAGCCGGACATGGTGGCGCACACTTGTAATCCCAGTACTTGGGAGGCTGAGATGGGAGGATTGCAGGTCCGCAGCCAGTCTCAGCTACTTAGTGAGGCCCTCCACAACTTAGTGAAACTCTGTTTCAAAATATAGAGTAAAAAAATAGGGCTGGGGGTATAGCTCGGAGATAGAATGCCCCTGGGTTCAATTCCCAGTACCACACACAATAAATAAATAAATAAATAATAAATGTGAATCCCTTCCACCCCTTCCTATTAGCAACAGCCTTTTGGGCCCCTAATTTAAGACCATAATATAATCTTTTTTGACTAATGATTGGCTCCAGAACCAGTACATGAACTCAATCCAACCAAAGAAATGCTTAGGATTTTCCTTTGATAATTAAGGAAAAGAAAACTATCTTTTCTGAATGATGCAGTATGCAGAGATAAAACCTGGGAATGCTACGGGCTTCTACTTCCACTGGGGAAAGCAGATGGGAGATGCCATTGGAAGAACGAGGCTCAGAAAAGACAATATCAAAGAACTGAGCCACTAGAGACCAGACTAATCCATACTGGAAGCTCACAATAACCTCTGGAGCTGTCAACTTCATGAGTCAATAATAGCTCTATTATTTAAGCTATGTTGTGTTAGTCTTTGTTATTTGATAATGATTCCATCCTAATTGATACCATCACCAGCCACAATTTTGCAGTAGAGAATTTTTAGAAAATACAATATAGAAAGCCACATATCATATTTTCATATCTGCTTAAGAATAAATCTTAAGGACCATGCTAAGAAATAAGAAACATATGTTTATGTAACCTATTCTAGCATCTCATTCTAGTATTTGAGTGTGTGTGTGTGTGTGTGTGTGTGTGTGTGTGTGTATGACAGAAAGAGAGCTGGTAACCTAAGAAAATGCTCTTAAAACAATTAAAAAAAATTCTTATAATTAGATGATTGACTATTTAAAATGAACTCTTTGACCTATGATAACCATGTTTACTATTTAGTGAACATGTTGACTTAAAAATTTATTTTTCTACTTAGAAATTTCTCATTTCTGCAGAAGAGTAATAGGTTTTTTAAATAATAGGGATGACTGATAGGCAATCTTTTTCTTTGACTTTCTTTCTCCTGGGATGTGGGCTTTCAATTCCAGGCCCACATGATCTTAGATTTTTGAGAATTTTGAACTATTTTAGAATTGAAAGTAGTCATTTGAGTAACTGACCTCCAATCTGTGATTCCTTAGAATTAAGTTACTAGCTTTCAGAGAACAAAATCTTCTAAGAATAATTGCAACTGATAGCATTGCTTCCTCTCAACCTCTGTCTCTATGTCAAAGAAAAAATGTCTAAAACCCCCTGAAGCTTGTGAGGATACAGAGCCACAAGAATCTCAAGTTCCCCAGGTGGGAATGTAACGTGGTACCATGACTGTAAAAAGCAGGCAGTTTCTTATAAAGTTAAATATATATCTGCCTTATGACACCACAATCCACAAAACACTTATTCAAGACTGTTTATAGTAGTTTTATTCATAATTTTTTTATAAAAAATGGGATTGACCCAAAATATATAAATAGAAGAACGTCTAGAATAGTAGTGTTTCATACAGTGGACTACTATTCAGGAATATGGATAAATGCAACCTATGGATGACTTTCAGAATGATTGACTTAAATTTTGGATGCTAGTTAAATGAAGGTAAAAATAAGCAAAACAAATCCATGGTGATAGAAATTAAAGCAGCAGTTTCCTTTGGGCCTGGGAACTAAGGAGTGGGGCATGAAGGCCTCCCTGGGGCGGTGAGAATGTGCCATGTCTCGATTGGATGCCAACTACACCAGTTTATGTGTTTATCTAAACTTATCAAATTGACCACTTAAGATCTGTGTATGTGAGGTATGTAAATTTCACCTCAATAACAAATATTCAAAAAACTAATTTGTAAGCCGGGCATGGTGGCGCATGCTTGTAATCCCAGTACTTTGGGAGGCGGAGACCGGAGGATCCAGGTTCGCAGCCAGCCTCAGCTCGTGCATGCGCGCGCACGCGCGAGCGTTCTCTCTCCCTTCCTGTCTCTCTCTCTCTCTCTCTCTCTCTCTCCTTAGTGAGGCCCTCCGCAACTTTGTGAGACCCGGTTTCAAAATAAAGTATAAAAAATAGGGCCGGGGGTGTAGCGCGGAGGTAGAATGCCCCTGGGTTCAATCCCAGGTACCGCAAAAAAAAAAAAAAAAAAACTAATTTGTAAATTTTATGTTGTTTCCTCTCCCAAAATACATATGAACTGATAATACTAAAACCTGATCAAAGTTTAGAAATAAAGATGCTCATTATTATCTATGTGAATTTGTTCATTTTTCAACATTATATAACAAATTAAAATAGCATCATTGAATGTCAACATGCCATTTTATTGTATTGTTACTGCATTTTACATTATTTGTCAAAGTAGTGTTTTCAAGAGTATTTAATGTCTTTATTTTAAATCAAGCTTTTATAAATATGATTGTAAATATATAAATTATAAACTATTCTTAAGATATATTGTGAATATAAATCATAAATATTAGAAAATTATAAATTATTACCTATTTTACCTATATTAAATATTGCATCATTAAAGGAAAACAACATATTAATTTGTTTTGTTTTTGTTTTTGTTTTTTTAGCTTTTTTTAACTTTTTATGTTCATTTATTGGTGCATTGTAAATTGTAATTATACATTTTGATATATGTCAGGGTATGAACATCATACATGCACACATTGCAAATTTAGCCCTCCCTTCAATCCCACCCTATTCCCTCCCCCTTCACTCCCTTTCATACTCTGGATAGTTATTGAGTCTTATAGGTTTGTGTATGTACCTAACTGAGGGAGTTGGGAGGGGAGTGGAGGGAAACACACTATAGCACATGATGAACATATTAATTTGTATATTTACTTCTCTGTGATTTTAAGACATGAAAAATACCACATCAATCCATTTGTTGTTGTTGTTTAAATTCTACTTAAAACAATTTGGTCCCATTGTAATTTTGGCCAATATTTTAAATTTCAGAATAGCTGACTGCGATCAAGAGGCTATCTCAAACTTATGAAACAACATGGGCTGGACGTGGTGACGCACGCCTGTCCTCCTGCCGCACCACCCTATGCTATGCGGAGCAAAGAAAGAGCCTATTTGTAGAAAGAAAAAAAGGAACAATGATTTCACTTCATTGCTACATGTTCTCTGTATGTATTCTGTCATTGCCCAGAGATAAATACTGGTTGAAAGAAACAAGGTGCGAGTTTGCAAGGTATTATTTCCCATGAAATAAGCCTACGTCCAGTATTGAAGGCTTTGCTTGTGAGAGACAAATGGACTCTTGGTTGAAGTTATTTTGAGAACTAATTATAATAAAATTATGATACTTATTTTCATTAAAATTATATAATATACAATATGATATGATTATGTTATTTTAATTGCCCAGGTAATTTAAAAATGCACATTTCTAGGTTCTCATAAAAAGTAATATCATCTGGAAAGAAGTTGGTGAATGTGGACAAAAACGCAAAGAGCAGTTTTACAGAAGAAGCAAGGCCCTGGTAGAGTAAATAAATAAGAATTTTTTTTCAAATACAGATAATTTTACAATATTTAAATCCATACATATGATAGCTAAATTGTTAGGCATGAAAGAGAATAACCCTTAACAGCAGGCAATTCTCCAAAATGGCAGTTTTATTTTCCAAAAATTCAATATGAGTCCTCTGTGCTATCAGAAATTCTGTTATAATTTCAAATAAATTAATTCTCATACCCACAAAGAAAGCTTTTCAACTTGAAGCAATGATTTTGCCACCCTTAAAGAAAATCTTCTTTAGCTTTAGTACTGATATTATTACCCATTTTCCTCTTTGAAACAGCATTCAAAATTAATAGATTGTAGAAAGCCTAAAGTCAAATGTTTGGATGCCTTTGGCATTACCATATCTAGCATGTTTTCTCTAAGTTAAGTGACATGTTTTTCATAAAGTCGGTATTCCTGAACGAGACCAAAGTATATGTCCTATTTACATTTAAATTGCATATACATTTGATTTCCTACAGCTCTAGCATCCATTATCATCTTTTAATCTGGAGTATTTTCATCCTGTTCGTAGTAGCTGATGCTTTCAGTGAATAATTTTATCTGAGCATTTTGTTTAGTTTCTCACACTTTACCATGAAATAGTCCCACTATATGAAATAACACTTTTGAGTTTTTGAGAACATTATGCATTGCTTGTTGCAAATATCTTCTCACTTTAGCCTCACATCAAGTAATATAGGAAGGAAAGAAAACGGAAATAGGCTATTGGGCATGAAAGTCATATCTCTTGACAGAGTTTTAATTTAGTATCTTCAGCTGAATGTGAGATAACATTAGGATTGCTGTAGTATGTATTATATTATCATTCAAATACTTTGTTTTCCCAGTGAATGCTTGACAAAAACACTGATCAGTAGCTGATGGGAGTTCTTTAAGGAATATAGATTATCCCAACCTTAATCACAATCTTATCCAAAAGACAGCCCCTCAGCTGGCCAGTGACCCCACCTTAGGACTCAGAGCATCTGTTTCAGCATCTCTAAGCATTCTATTCAAGATGCTGTCTTTACTGATACTGTGATATTGTGCTATATCAAAAAGAGAGAAAGAGAAAGAGGAGGAGGAGAAGAAGGAGGAGGAGGAGGAGGAGGAGGAGAAAGAGGGGGAGGAGGAGGAGGAGGATGAAGAAAGAAAACAACAAAAAGTATCTTTCCAAATATCAGTGAAAAATTTTACCAATATGCCTAATGTAAGGAGAGATGCTGGAAAAATTTAATTTCAGTCATGTCTCTTCCTAAAGACTCTTGAAAGATTAAAGGGATTGGATCATATTAATGGACATTTCAATTTGACATCACTCACTTTCTAGAGAATATTAGTATAAAATATGGTATTTTGATTTTCAATAATTTGGAGGGAATCATGATTGCTTGACAGTTCAACTTTTTCAAATACAGATAATTTTACAATATTTAAATCCATACATATGATAACTAAATTGTTAGGCATGAAAGAGAATAACCCTTAACAGCAGGCAATTGTAATTAATAGTGCTATTGTAGAGGAATCATCCTGGTAAGCAATTTTGTTATTTTAGAAATGGAAAATTATTAATATTATTTAAATATATTTTCATTGGGTAGTAATTGTTATTAAGTAATGGAAAGTTATTTATATACTTATAATAATATATTTATAACTATATTATGATATAAAAGGAAGCAATGGAGAAAATTGGTTAAGAACATGAATCATGAATTAGAATGAAACTGCCTAATTTTATGTTCTAAAGCTAATATTTTATATACCATAAATATGTACAATTTTATGTGTTGATTAAAAATAAATACTTTAAAAATAAAGCTCACCTCTTAGCTATGTAGCTTTCATCAAGCACCAGGTAATCTCTGTTTCAATGTGTTCACCTGCAAAATAGAAATGATACTTGAGCCAACTCTTGAGGTTGTTAAGATTAAATTTAGTGATGCATAGAAAGCACAGAACCTGATGGCCACAAATAATTATTAAATGAACAGAATTTATTTTTGTATCCTTGAAAAGATACAAATTAATATCCATGTACTTTGGTGGGGTTTAGACATGCATCAAACAAATAGTATGTATTCTCTTATTCCTTAATACTTAAAAAGAAGAAATGTTACATCCATTTATCATGTTACTTACTAGACAGGTATATAACTTGATTTAACTCTTATAAATTAATCTCAGTAATTTATGTTCTTAAAATTGAATTATGTTGCAGTAGTACTTTTAGAAAGCATTTATTCTTCCGACAAGAAATCTGTTATAAGAGAAGCAGAGATAAATCTATCCTTGTTCTACCTAATTTCCTATTTCCCAGCACTACTACGTCACCATAGAAGTCATCATCAATGACAGGTCCAGAGGGTTAATTCTAGAAGGAGCTCTGTCCCCAGAAAAACTGCTAGATACCCTTCCTGGACAATTCTCTGAATTTGAAACTCAGTAATGAAGAGTTTGCAGACCGTTATCAGATGATTCTTCTGGGATTCAAATTCATCTTTCCCTGATGTCTGACTTTAGTCCTGCCACTTGTCAACAAACATCTTTTGCTTATTCTCATCATTGATCTTTCCTTTGAGATTTCACATTTTGCTCCCTGGTCTTCATATTGAATATGTAAGACTCAGTGCGGCCTTGAAAGCGTCTTATCTCCGTTCTTCCCATCGGCAGTGACTGTACTTCTCAACCTCCTTGACTATGGCTCAGTGTCTTTGCTCAAGCAGCCTTTGTTCATGGTGATTCCAATCCTTGCTTCGCTTCCTGTGCTGTGATCCACGATAGACACTTTAAGGATGCCCCAGGAATTAGCATCAAAATGATTTCAACTTCTGGAATGCCAGATGGCTCATGGGAAATGATGCCCCAGATGTCAAACTTTCTAAAAATAAATTTTTCCTTCACCCTTGCTCCCTCATCTTTACAAATCCAAATGGGTGTCAGGTGAAAAGAAAAAGCTTGAGTCTCTTTGTAAAACTAGGACAAAAGCTCAATCAGAACAATTACACCTTCATTATTAATTTCAATACCGAGAGAAAAATGAGTGACACCCAAAGACAGAACAGTTTAACATTTTCTGATTTATCTCCAGACCACGTGGCTTCCTGAGCAGCTAGTCCATCAGTAAAAGATCTATTAGGATTCATACCCTTGTTTAATTATTTGCCACTGAAGACATGCTGCAGAAATTTCTGAAACTCGGGGATATATACAGCCTCCTCTCTATAACTTGTCAAGCATGAAACTTTATAGAGGGTCCCTGGTGCCAGTCTTCATGTCAGTTTTGAATTCTTCAAATTATGTCTGAGCTACAGAGGTTTATTAAGAGAAGAAATCTATCTCAATACTGGTCTGGGTGTCTGTAGAATATGTTAACATGTTTATGTGCTGCACAGAGGCAAGAACCAGCATTTTTGTCTCAGTGATATCCTTTTGCATTTACTTGGTGATGAAATGGTTAAAACTTGGATGATGAAATGGTTAAAATTTGAATGTCCACTCAGGTATGTGTACTGTATGTGGTGTAAACTTGTTTTTTAAATATTCCATCCAGCTGGGTATGGTGACACATGCCTGTAATCCTAATAGTTGGGAGGCTGAGACAGAAGGATTACAGGTTCAATGTCAACCTCAGCAACTTAGTGAGGTCCTCAACAACTTAGACTAAGTGTCAAAATAAAAAATTAAATAGGGCTGGGGGTGTAGCTCAGAGGTAGAATGCCCCTGTGTTTAATCCCTAGTACTACATTCACACAAAAAAATTCCATCCTCTTTCCCAAATCATACGCAACACACTTATTTTTGTCCTCAATATCTTTCCCAAATCATAAACAATAACAGTGACAGTTGGATAATTAATGGATTCAGTCACCATGAAACCAGAAGTCATGCAAATATTTTCATAGCACTGGAAATCATTAAAGCCACTGGTTCTGTGACAAGAACAATGGTAGACTTCCGAAGTTTTCTTTATCTTTGTCAAAGTCATCTAAATTTCCTCCTTTTAATATATCACCATAGCAAGTCCTTATTTTTATTTTGGAATATATCTTAAGAACTGAAAATGATATCAAATTCGAATGAAATTGAACATTTTGTAAATTTACATTACCAAGCATTACCTCAAGAAGCAAAACATTCTCAAGTTTATAGATTTAATGGATTAAATGTAAATGCTTTCTAGTTTAGAGATCTTGTGTGAAATGAATAAAGTATTAAATGTGATGTAACACTTATGAATAATTTAGTTGATAATCATAAATTTTATAGAGTTGATCAAATTGAAATTTCAGAGATTGTTTGCCAAGAAATTTGAACTTTTTCTTTTTCTATATTAAGTGAGTCATCTTGAAAAATAATTGAGTCATCTAATCAAATACTCAGAGCTATTACCTGGCAACTGAGATAATTTATATAATAGGTAAATAAAATCTAACAACCTGATATTTTTATGCCTATTGATAAATTCCATAGACTGTTGGGATAGCAGACCAGTATGTGCAACAGCTAGGAGTTTAATTTAAAGCAAATATATTTAGATAAATAATAATTTGCAATTTGCCAAGTTTATTTCTTCCCTCTACAAGCCAATTCAGTTATTGACCAAAAGAAAACAGAATAGATCAAAATGTTAGAGTCTGGACTCAGAATATTCAGTATGACTCTATCTAAGTCAACTTCTTTAATTGTCTATTAAGCCATAAATTTTCACCTACTCAAAAGGCTTGCTTTAGCAATTGGTCCTTCTCCTGAAATTGAATTATTTTCCTGCTTTTCTGGATCATTCAAGTCAACATAAAATACATAAAAATTCTTCCCATTATAAAAATAAATATCTTCCATTATGTTATAACTTTGACTTCTTTCCTCATTTTTATTCCTTTTTAAAGTAATAATCTCCATCTCGACATTTTTGCTCCAATTTTCTTTGAAGACAGTGCAATCAGCCTATATTCTTTCCACCCTAATGAAACTACTGTCAAGGTCACCAATGACTTTCTTGTTGCTAAAGCCAATGATCAATTTTCAGTTTTCCTCTTACTCTTCCCTATCAGTAACATTTGAAGCAGTTTGTTGATTTTTTTATGAAAACGTTTTTTAACTTGCCTTTCTGGAATCCACAACCTTTTGGTTTTCCTCTCACTTTATTGGAAATTAGTTTCCATCTCTGTAATGGTTTAGATAGAGAATGTCCCTCAAGACCTCAAAGGAGAGTGAGCAGCCATTTTGGAGGTAGAGCTGGGTTGCTGTGGAACCTAGGGTGGTGTGGCCTTGGGGATTATATAAGGTCCCTCCTCCCCTTGCTCTTTCTCTTGCTTCCAGCCTCCAAGATGTCAAAGCAGAGCATTTGTTTTCTCCCTCTCTCTGCTTCCCACCACCATGCCCTGTGCTCTGCAGACCCATCCTGACATGGAATGAAACTCTGAAATCTCCAAAACTGTGAGCAAACACGTCTACCTTATTCTAAGTTTTGTGTGATCAGGCTTACTGGATCACAGCAGTGAGAATGCTGACCAAAGCAATCTCCTTTGCTGGTTCATCCTTTCCCCCACAACTTCTAAATTTATATCTTTGCCCTACTATGCCCCCCCTTCTCTGTTGGTACTCACTCCCTAGATGATTTATTCCAATCACATGACTTCAAATAAACCTCTTATATTGATAACTCTCAAACTGTATATCTGCAGAGTACATTTCATCTATAAACTCCATAGTTGTATATCCAGTTGCTTATTCAACATTTTAGTTTGTTGTCTCAAAGAAGACTCAATCTTAACATGCCCAGAACTCAACTCACACCTATCTTCCCTTTACTATCCCCAATCAGTATACATCAATGACCTGAATTTTATTGGAGAAAGTTTATTTCAGATTTCTATACACAGATTTGGAAGCTTACATAAATTTAATGACTTTTACCTTGTAAGTACCAGTGATCTTTTCTACCAACATCATGATTTTGAGCTTGATCCCGAGTTTTCTTCTGTTTATGTAAGAGAGAGAATATTTTCTAGTCTAAAAAATACTGTATCCCTATATGATTTTATGAATTATGGAAGGCTTTTAAGAAGATTTTATTTGATCCTACCTAAAATATTATTTTAAAAAACCTAGGCTTTGAAAAATTGTTCTTATCTTTCAATAAAACTTGTAGAACTAAAAAGGTATATGACCAATTCATGGTCACTAGTATTAATTGTAAATGAAAAGACTGAAAACCTTTTCTTTGAATTCTATGCAATTTTGCCTCCTCTCTTGTTTCACTTTTATCTGTAATATTGCATTGTCTTAAATGTTTATTTTTATCTGTAATATTGCATTGTCTTAATTGTTTAGTTGAGTGATATAATATTACTAGCATCATTGTCTCTTTTTTGTCTTTAACTGAAAAGTTTAAAATATTGCATTATTATGTATAATAGACTGTGAGTTTCTGGCAGATGACCTTTATCAAATTAAGTACAATTCCTCTATATCTTTTTTTATGATTTTCATATCATTTTTATTATTACTGCATTCCAGAAGAATGTTTCAACTCAATTTGCAGAGCTTATTCATTTGATTTTTCAACTATATTCAATCTACCCTTCTGCCCAATTAATTTGTGTTTTATTTTGTATAAATAATGAATTTATTATCCAAGAAATTATTTTTCCTTATTTTTAATAGCAATCTAGAGTTTTTAAAAAACTAATTAGGCTCACTGTAGAATTTCAGTAAGGAGTCTAATTATATTTGTTTTAAAAGCTTTTTTCTTTTATATCTCTATTTTGGATTCTTATTGATCCCAATATTGGTAATTTTGAGTTGATATATGCTTAAATGATAACTATTATTATTTTCTCAGACCAAGTAATGTATTTTTATTAGAATGAATATATATTTTTATTGTGGAAGCATCTTAATTGATCTCTCAATAACAGCAGTGCATAACCTCTTTGCTCTTTGTGATATTGAACCAGCAGCATAACTTCTCTGGGCTTGTTTCTTACTAATTGATTCAAAATAATACCTATCTATTAATATATAAATAAATAATGAATATAATGAGGTTAACATAGGGGTAACCATGCAATAAGTGAAAAGAGCCAGGGAAAGGTGAATTCTAATTTTTGAAAACAGGATCAACATTATGATTGAGATTAATACAGAAAATAATTTCTTTCATTTAGGAAGAGGCATGAGTGCTATTATCCTATATGATACTATGAAATGGCCTTCTAAAAGTCTCAGGTTTTCACACCTACTGTTATAGGGCTTACCATACAATAGTGCTTAAGAAATCATATGTTTTTGGTTTCTATTTATTTTGTTTTAGTGAACATTTGTTATGTGCTTGTACTGTATCAGACATTGTTCTAATGATCAAAGTCAATTAACATTTAAATGTTTACAATAACCATTAGTAGCCATTTAATGCAGGAATTATTATTATTTTGGTATTAGAGATTGAATCCAGGGGCATTCTACCTCCAAGCTATACCCCAGCCCTTTTTATTTTTTTATTTTGAAATAGGGTCTCACTAAGTTGCTGAGGGTCTCATTAAGTTGCTGAGGCTGCCCTCAAATCTGCAGTCCTCCTGTCTCAGCTTCCCAAGGACTGAGATGATGTGTGCTTCACCACACCCTGCATGAATTATTATTAACCCAAAACATTCAAATGAGGAATGTGAGGCACAGAAGTTTTAAGTCACATGGCTACAGTCAAATATCAGTATGTGACAATATAATGATATCCATAATACTACCTAGCCAAGTTATTAAACATGTTTAGATCATCATGAACCAAGTCAAGCTCACATATGATGATATTACTAATCATTATAATTGTAGCTATACTATTTAGTTGCACATATATTTTCTGACTAGTTCCCATTTATAGATATAGCACATTTATCTTTGTATCCCCAGAATATAGTTTGATTCATGGTACTAAATATTCTTTGAATCACTAAATATTAAAATGAATAATTTGTGGTAAACATAGACTGGTCTCACAAATTACTTTTGAGTCACCAAAAAAACCTTACCACAATTATAATAAAGGTGTGAAAAAACGACCTTGCAAAGACAGAACAAATAAGAGAAAAGGATATAAAACATAAAAATAACACTCGGAAATAGTAATAAATTTGGCAGGCCAGAAAAAGTTGAAAGATGAGTGTCCTCCAAGGAGACAAATGGAAAAGGGGGGATGGAAAAGCAGGACGCTAGCCAGGTCTTTTGCAAGTCCCAAGTAGGTCTCAGAAAACAGAAGGGTGCTTACCTTGCACACAGAATGATTACTGGACTGAAAAAAGTGAATACTTTGAAAATTTCTGGAGGAAGCTAATCCTCTCAATCTCTACCCTCCAACACAGACAACTAGCACTCAACTACATCCACAGAAGATGGGGGTTTATTCTCTGAAGGGTTGGAGTCAGAAGGATTTGAGATTTGGGAGGACTTAAGTCATCCCTGTGGTCAGTGAGTATCAAAAGCCAGACTCATAGATTGATGCTGGGTATAAGAGACAATACAGGTATTCCCAGCTGTGATTCATAAAAAAAAAATGATCTAAATGTTCCCAAATTCTCTATAGAGAAGTCCATCATCCTATGTACCCCTCTCTTAGACTCAGAAGTTCACATTTGCTTTTT
This sequence comes from Glis glis, assembly GCA_004027185.1. Classification (NCBI taxonomy): domain Eukaryota; kingdom Metazoa; phylum Chordata; class Mammalia; order Rodentia; family Gliridae; genus Glis; species Glis glis. The sequence continues at coordinate 20,155 of PVJS01015546.1, forward strand.
GTTATCTAATTAGCTCTTTCTTAAATATAAAGTGAGGCATAAAATGTGCCATGTTTTGAGAAAAGTTTAAATGTGAAAAACAGAGCCCAAACCAAAATAAACAAAAATAATACTCAATGGAAGCTATGATATTTCAAAGAGAGAAAGTAAACCTAAAAATAAAAAATTATAGATTCAGAGTTATTGGAAGAAAAAATATTGTACCACTAAAATAATACAGGATGCCATACTTTTCCAAAAATTAAATCCTTCACATAATATAATTAGTTACAAGTGTGTGTATGCATGTGCGCATGCATGCAAATTAACTATGATAGCAGAAAAATCAACAGAAGCATTAGATGCTAAATCTGAGGAAAGCTTGGTAGAGTTGAAAGAAAACAAAATGTAAAAGTGGATTGAAGAGGTAAGTAAATTGAAAGATATGCCTAAAATATTAATTTCCTAAAACAGGGACTTGTTTAAGAAAGAGGATGAAAAGATATTCAAGAAATAATCTAAGAAAAAACATCAGAACATTTCTAGATTTGACTTTTCAAATGTACAGGGCACTGATTGTCTACCACAATGAATAAAAAATGATAATACCAAATCAACTACCAAGCCTCGGGGACAACAATTCATAGAGAGAAACAGGTTACACACAACAAATCCGTAGTGAAAGTGGCAGAATGGCATGGAATATGAGATCTCTAGAATATGATATCTAGAAACTAGGATATAGAGCAAAGCCTTCACATTTCCGATAAAAAATAATTTTCAACTCATGATTCTATATGCAAGCAACCATGAATCAAATGTAAGGGTCAAATAAAAACATATTTTCAGAGGATAAGAGCTACACATATTAGCCTTCAATGCTCTTTGATTCAAGGAACTACTAAAGAGTGTATGTCACCAATATGAGAGATGAAATCAAGAGAGTATATCATCTGAGGCCTTGGAAAGGGGGATACCTTCAAGGAGAAAACAAAATAACATCACAGAGTAAGACTCACAGGGAACGAGTAGTGAGATATGTAAAGATATGAGTGAGAGATGGAAGACCCTGAATATTAGATCTTTATAATAAAAATGTTTTAGTAAACAAACTTACAAATCATATATTATGCTATTGAAAAATTACATGTATTTCAGGGAGATTAGAGAGAATCCCTGATACATGCATAGAACACTGAATGCAGAAAAATATAAGGCTTACTTGTAAGTAAAAAATGTCATAAATATTGTACAAGAAATGAATATTATTCAAAATGATTGTTATAATATTGAAATAGCCATAAAAATGTAAATGTTGAATACTGATGTGACCAAACATAATTTAGATATGTATATATCCCATATAACATTGGGATATGCATACAGAAAGAGAGTAAAACATATATATATAAAGATATCTACATATTTATCCACACATACATGATATGTGTGTGTTTATGAGAAAGAAAAGGTTTGTGTTTCTGTATGATTTATATGGCTATAATAAATTTAAATATTAAATTTCATTAGAATGATGGCAATAAGTAGTATCCAAAATGATAAATAAAAACCACAGATATTAATTATATATATTTATCTTTTAAACTATAGATATGCATCTCTTTGCTAGAAATGAAATGCAAATTACAAAAATTAAATTAAAGTATAATACAATCTTGAGAAAGAACAACTCTTCAAATTCACCTTCCTTTTGTCAAAACTAATGATAAGCTACAGTTCTCAGGACAATGTGAAACTGGCATAATGATAGACATACATCAACAAAGGAGAATTGAAAGTCTACAAATAAAGTCTGTTTATGGTTAACTCATCTTTCACAAAGAGACCAAGACACATCAGTGGGGAATTAATTGTTTTTTCAACATATGTGGGGAAAAATGGATATATGTATGTAAAACAGCAAATTTGGCTTCCACCTAAAATCTTAGGAGAAAACATATTCAACAGATTGAGAGAAATACTACAACAAAGAATTCTATATCCAAAGAAACTACCCTTTAAAATGAAGGACGAATTAAGAAATTACTAGATTTCTATTTAAAAACAGAAAATTCAGAGTCATTCAGAAGAAAGAGAAAATAAACACTTGTGTAACAAACTCATAGGAAGAAATAAAAAAAAACTTCAATAAAACTAACTGCATAGCTACCTATAAAAATAAATATGCATATATTTATATTTTAAAGACATTTCCTAGTTCATTTGAAAGACAACTGAGGTAATAATCATAAAACCATTGAAATGGGCTTATAATATATGAATATATGGTTTGTATGCCAGTAATGGTACAAACGAGCAGGGGGCGAACAAAGCCATATTGGAGAAAAGTGTTTTTACAGTATTGAAATTAATATTAATTCAAAGTATACTGTCTGATTAAGATGATAGTTATAATTCCCAGAATAACCTCCAAGAAAATGACTCAAAAACATGTAAAAGAATCAAGGTAATTAAAATATTATGCTAGAAAAATATCCTTTATCACAAAAGAAGGCACATACAGAAGAAGAAATAAAGGAGACAGAAGATACACAAAAACAAATAGCAAAACATAGGACAAAACATAGGAAAATAGACAATTTGATGATAATATGAATCAGTCCTTCAGGAAAACATAATAATTATGTAAACGTATAAGTTTGGCAATAAAGTAATGAATCAAAACTTGACAAAACTGTAGGGTGAAGAAGGTATTTCAAAAATAGTAAGAAGCTTCAATTCCCACTACAACTACCAACAGAAAACCAGGCAGGAAATAAACAATTCAACAAGGAACTAGAAGTCAGGATCTAAATAAACAGAAAGACAAGCCCAGTGTGCTGGCATATGCCTGTAATTCCAGTACTTGGGAGGCTGGGATCACAGTTTCAAGGTCAGTCTCAGCAATTTAGTGAAACCCTCAGCAACGTAGCAAGACCCTGTTTCAAAAAATAAAAAATAAAATAAAATGGGGCTGGGGATGTAGCTCAGAGGTAGAAAGCCCCTGGGTTCAATCCCCAGTACCGTAAAAAAAAAAAAAAATAAATAAATAAATAAATAATTATTATGTCCTGGGAAGACTGAGTATTGTTTAGATGGCACTATTTTCCAATTAATCTGTGGATTCAGTGCAATCTCTATCAAAATATCAGCATTCCTTTCTGCATAAATTGATAAGCTGATCTTAAATTTTATATAGAAATGTAGGGGACCCAAAAATAGCTAAAATAATCCCCAAAAGAAGAATAAAATTGGCAGAGTCACAGTACCCAATTTTAAAATTAACTCCACAGTTATAATCAATATAGTGTGGTAGTAACATAAACAATAATATAATTCAGTGTAATATAAATGAAAATCTAGAAATAGACCTACTACACATTTCTGACCAATGGTTATTTGACAAAAGTACCTGTACAACTATCGGGGAAACAAATGTCTTTTAAATATACAATATAGGGACAATTGGCTGGCCACATGCAAAAGATGAAGTTAAACCATAGCTAACACTAGATACACAAACTCAAATTAGATGAAAGAACTAAATGTAGGAGTTAAAACTATAAAAAAAATTAGCAGAAAGAGAATATAGGTATAAATCTTTATGACCTGCGAGTAGATGATTTCAAATTTTTGGGTATAATATTAAAATACAAGAAAAAATAGAAACTTTTGTGCCTTTTAGAAGACCACTGATAGAGTAAAAAAACAACTAAAAAATGGGAGAAGACACTTGCAAATCATTTATCTCACTTTAAGTAGAAAAAAACTTTTATAATCCAGTAATAAAAGATAAAAATACAATTAAAAGTGGAAAAAGTATTTTCTGAATAGATATCTCGCTAAACATAATATACAAATGATTGATAAGCATTTGAAAAGATGTTCAACATCTCCACTCATAAGGGAAATGCAAATCAACCCATATAAAGTACCACTTCCCATCCACTAGAACGACTGTCCTTTAAAAGATAAACAAGCAATTTTGAGGATGTAGGGAAATTGGAACCCCTCATACACTACCAGTGGGGATTTATTTTTTATTACTTTTGTACTTTTATTGATGCATTATATTTTCACATCATAGTTCATAGTGATAGTGACATGCATGCACAAGGCACTTGGTGAGCTTCCCCCCAGCTCCTTCCCTACTCCCCCACTTCCACATATATAATATTGAAAAAGGCATTGGTATTCTCACATTTATACATGTCAATGGAAATATTTCCTTAATTAATTCTTCTTCTCCCCCCACCCTTCATTAGACACCCTTTCCTCACTCCACTGGAGTTTCTCTTCCATTGTCTTAAAGTCCTTCTTGTATCCTGATTACTCCCTAGCTTCTGAATATGAGAGAAAACCTATGACCTTTCACTTTCTGTGACTGGCTAATTTCACTTAACATAATGCTCTTCAGGTCAATCCATCTTCCTGCAAATTATATAATTTTGCTCTTTATTGCTGAGTAAAATTCCACTGTGTGTATATCTCATAATTTTGTAATCCATTCATTTGTTGATGGACACCTAGGTTGGTTCCATAATATGGCTATTATGAATGTACTGCTATAAACATGGATGCACATGTATTACTAAAATATTATGACTTCAGTGTCTTTGGAAAGATACCCAGGAGTGGCATAGCTGGATCATATGGTGGATCCATTCCCAGTTTTCTAAGGAATCTACACACTGGTCTCCATAGTGGCTACACTAATTTGCAATCCCACCAACAGCGAAGAAGAGTTCCTATTTCCCCACATTCTCCCCAGCATTTATTGTTGTTTGACTTCTTGATGATTTCAATTCTAATTGGGGTTAGATGGAATCTCAGTGTAGTTTTGATTTGCATCTCCCTGATTGCTAATGATGGTGAATATTTTTCATATGTTTATTGGCCATTTGTATTTCTTCTTTTGTAAAGTGTTTATTTAGTTCAATTGCCTATTTCTTGATTGGATTTTTTTAGTGTTAAGTTTTTCAGTACTTTATATATTCTAGATATTAGTCCTCTATCAGAGGAATAGCTGGCAAAAATCTTTTCCCATTCTGTGGGCTTTCTCTTTAGACTCTTGATGGTTTCCTTTGATGAACGGAAACTTTTTAGTTTAATGCCATTCCACTTATTAATCCTCATTTTAATTTCTTGTTCCTTGGGAGTCTTACTGAGTGAGAGTCTACCTGTGCCTATATTTTGGAGTGGTACAGTCACTTTGGAACATAATTTGGCACTTCCTAAAATGATTAAACATAGAGTTACCATGTGATCTAATAGTTCCACTCCTAGGTATATAACCAAGAGAAATGAAACTATGTGTGCATACAAAAATTTGTACCCAGATACTGACATCCAAATTATTTATAATGGCCACAAAATGGAAACAACCCAATGTCTATCAACTAATAAATATATAAACAAAATGTGGAATATTTATACAATCAAGTATTACTTGGTAATAAAAATAAGGAAGTACCAATATGTGCTACAACTTAGATAAATATTGAAATTGTTATGCCAAAAAGACAGTTATAAAAGCTCACATGTTGTATGATTCATGATGTGTAAAATGCCCCGAATACACAAATCCATAGTGACACAAAGCAAATTAAAGATTGTCTAATTTTGGTGGCTGAAGGAGCAAGACAGGGGAGGGTGAGGGCTTGCAGAGTGACTGCTAGTAGGTATGAGATTTCTTTCTGGTTGACAAACATATCCTAAAATCAGATTATGGTGATAATTGCACAACTTTAAATATACTAAAAGCAACTTTTAAAATCCTTGGAATTGTACATGGATAATTTTTGGCATGCAAATTGTATCCCAATAAAGCCATATTTTTAAAAAGCATTTCAGAAAACAAATAATTTCAACTCCTATTTCATAGCTCACTAATTATTTCCATAATGTGGCATGTCTTGGTGAATATGGCCAAGTTGCTATCCATACTGGTGGCAGTTATGAAAACAGCCACTCCTAGTATGATGTTAACAGCTTCCTAAAAAACATAAAATAGAATACTTCATTTTCACATTAGTGGTCTATATTAGTCATAGCAGAACCTTCCCCCCAAATGACTTTTTTCCACATAGAATGGTTCAGAGTGGTTACTGATTCAAATGACTGTCTTTGATTTAACACACAGACCTCCCTGTAAAATCCACTTTCAGATGCTTACAAGGCGTGAAATGCCTTTCACATTATCATATTCTCCTTCATTAAGTGCATTTGAGAAAATGCAACAAAGCATGTTAGTTCTTCAGGTCAGGCTGCATTTTCCCGTGTGGTAAGCCATGCTATTTCCCTTAAACTGAAAGTCACTGACTGTGAAGAAGAAAATCCACCATCAAAAGAATACAGTTACTTCTTTCCCACATGTAAAGCAGTTTGAAGAAAGTTGAAATGTTGATATTCAAATAATTATAATGCTGATTTGAGAAACTCTGTCCTCACTGTGGATCTGAGATCATTCTGATCATTTGATAACTTGTATTATAACAGCAAATCTTTACTAAGTACTTACTTCATGCTAGGCACTATTCTAAATGTTATAACTAAATTAATTCTCACACAAAGTATGAATGAATATTATTACGATTTTAGAAGTGAGGACTAAGATAAGTAATTAGCTAAAAATCCACACAATTTACAAATTGGGTAGGTAGATATAGACATATTGTTTAGACATTATATACCTTCTGATATAGTTGAAAAAGTTTCTATTACATAAGCTTGTGATGTGATACTTTTGTAGACTTACTCTATTCTTGAACTTCTATTGTGTTCTATATATGTTCAAGTTAATAGCTTTACATAAAGTTAAATTCTCAAATGAAAATATCACTTTAATATTTACATTTTTGTTAGCATATAAATGTGTGCTTGTCTTTATACTACTATGATATTCCAATATCATATCACTTTCAATATGATTCTACAAAGTAAAATAAGATTTAAATATGAAGATCAAGGTCTTTATACTACTATGATATTCTAATATCATATCACTTTCAATATGATTCTACAAAGTAAAATAAGATTTAAATATGAGGATCAAGGTCTTTATACTACTATGATATTCCAATATCATATCACTTTCAATATGATTCTACAAAGTAAAATAAGATTTAAATATGAAGATCAAGTGGGTTGCAGCCATTGAAAGCTAGTAGTTATCTATCTTAATATAATAGGGACTAACTGTAATACCATTATTCAACAGAACTAAAGGGGAAAAGTTTCAATCAGTACATGGAACTCCAATTTGCTTTTCCTTATGTCTGTAGCAGTTTCAATCCAGTGTTTTTAAAAGATAATAGTATATTTCCAAGTGAAATTATCTCTATTTGCAGATTATATAATCTTATACTTAGAAGACTCCAAAACCTCAATCAGAAGACTTCTAGAGTTTATAAACAAATTCAGCAAAGTATCTTGACACAATTTACAAAAATCAATAGGTTTTCTATACACCATAAATTCACTAAAAAACAAATGTGGAAAAAAATTCCATTCACTATAGCCTCAAAAAGAATGAAATTCTTAGGTGCAAAGCTAACCAAGGAGATAAAAGACGTTTACTGTGAAAATTATAGAATACTGAAGAAAGAAATTGATGAAGACCTTAGAAGATGGAAAGACCTCTCATGTTCTTGGGTAGGCAGAATAAACATCATCAAAATGCCTGTACTACCAAAAGCAATCTACAGATTCAATGCTATCCCTAACAAAATACCAATGACATTCTTCACAAAATGAGAAAAAGTGGTCCTAATATTTATATGGAAGAATAAAAGACCCAGAATAGCCAAAGCAACTTTGAACAATAAGAACCATGCTGAAGGCATCACAATACCTGATTTCAAATTGTGCTACAGAGCTATAATAACAAAACCAGCATGTTGTTGGTACAAAAAAAAAAAAACACATAGACCAATGAAATAGAAGATTCAGAAACAAATCTTCACACTGATAGCCAGTTGATTTTTGACAAATGAGTCAAAAAGATACAGGGGAGAAAAGACAACCTTTTCAACAAATGGTGCTTGGAAAACATCCAGAAGTAGAAGACTGATATTGATCCCTGTCTCTCACTCTGCACAAAGGTCAACTCAAGAAACTATGCAATTACCAGAAGAAGCCATAGAACCAACTCTTCAACCTATAGGTACCAGTAGAAACTTATTAAGACCCCAACGCTCAGGATAAAACTTTGAATAAATAGGATGGCCTCAAATGTAAAAGCTTATTCACAGAAAAGGAACAATCAAAGTTTTAAGAGCAAACCTAGAGAATGGGAGAAAAAATTTTGCCAGCTACTCCTCTGACAGGAGAAGTAATATCTAGAATAACTATATCTATATCTATATTATCTATATCTATATCTATATATCTATCTCTCTATATATATAAAGAGAATACATATATAATCCCTCAAAAACATAACAATAAAAATAAAAAAATAAACCAATAAAAATGGGCAATTGATCTGAATTGACACTTCACAAAAGAAGAAATTCAATAAATATATTTAAAATATTCATTATCATTAGTAATCAGGGAAATGCAAATGAAAACTATGCTGAGATTCCACCCAATTCAAGTTATAATGGTAATCGTCAAGAATGCAAACAATAACAAATACTGGAGCAGATGTGGGGAAATGGAACCCTAATACACTGTTGGTAGAATTGTAAATTAGTACTACCTTATGCAGATAAGCCTGGGAATTCCTCAAAAAACTAGGAATGGAACCACCATACAACCCAGCTATACCACTAATTGGTATCTTTCCTAAAGAACTAAAATCAGAATACTATAGTGATAAATGCATAACCATGTTTATAGCAGCACAATTCACAATAGCCAAATTATGGAACCAACCCAGGTGTCCATCAACAAATGAATGGATAAAGAAAATGTGGCATACACATGTAATGGAGTTCAATTCAGCCATAAAGAAGAACAAAATGATGTCATTTGCAGGAAAATGAATGGAACTGGAGAATATTATGATAAATGAGATTAGTCATTCCTGAAAGTCAAGGGTGGTATGTTTTCTCTCATTTGTGGGAGTTAGAGAAAATAGGAAACATGAAGAACATTAAGTAATGTAAAGAAATATCTGTTTAGGGGTATATCTGAAGAAGTTTAGGGGTGAGAGTTAAGGAGGGGAAAAGGGAAGACTGGAGAAGAAAACAGTTCAAATAATACTATGGCGATATGTGAATGTATTATTATCTGTCTCACTAACTCATGAAGGGAGGAAGTGGGGGGAGCAGGGTGGGATGTGCAGGGAATTACACAACAAGCTGTGTGCATGTATGCCTTTAAGACACTGAACCTCACTGTGATGTATAATTATAATGCACCAATAAAATAAAATTTTAAAACCTTATTAATAGATTTCCTTTTTAAGCCCAAAGAAATTTCTTTCATCATAGAAATTGTTTCTTTATAATAAAATAAAATTATTTAGCAGGAATTTATTTAGAATACACTCATAAATAATCACATACTAGTAATTTGAATGGTAAAACAACATTTTACAAAACTGCATATGAATTTAATATTTTCTAAGTGTTTTTTCTAAATCAGTTCTTACATTTTTATATTCATATAATATAGGATAAAGCATAAATAAGTTTTTGCAAGTTTTTACCCATTTCAATAAAATCTACCACTTCTGTATTCTTAATACCAAATCATTGCTCTATTCTCTAAGAAGAGCTATTGAAAAGAGAATAGAAAAAAATACTAACAACTTTTGGATGGCCATACTTTGGAGCACTTATCAAGGAAGGATTAAGGGCCACACTCTAAAAAGTTGCTAATATACATGAAGTAGTACTTTTTCAGCAGTTGTTGAGGATAAGAAAGTTTTTTCCATTCTTATCTCTCTGAAATTCTTTTCAACAGCAGCAATTTTCAAGGCTAAACACCAGAACTTCATTTTTACTAAAGAAACAAGTAGACCTAAAATGGAAGGAACACGAAAATATGAAAGTTAAAAAGAATATTAATATTAGTAAGAAATGGTGTTTGAGGCCTAAAATTTGTTGAAAAATTCTATTTTTCTCAAGTGAAAAATATTTTGCAAATCAAACCACTAACCGAATATTTAGTTATTTTATTATTTAAATTACATATGTTGTTTATATTAATTGATTCGTTGGTTATTGGAAATTTTTAGGTAGAGTGTATTTTTACAATGCGTATCATATTTCATTTCAGAAAAGTCATTCTACTAATATGGCCCATACTCATAGGAAATTAGTTCACCTTCCTGAGCTGATACAGATAAAATGTACATTTTTGAATAATGACCATTCTCCCAGATTCTGCTCCCCGGACATGACAGTTGGTTCCAAGAGGAATCACTTTATCCAATGTGGCTTTGCAGAGCACCTCTGTGATGTAAAAAGTTGTTACAATTTCATGTTATTTAAAACTTTGGCCAATTATAATTTATTATTCCTTAAAAATGAGTATTGAAGTATCTACGTGTTTCTCCCTTATTTTCAGTACAATTAATTATAAGAATAGGATGCTATATAGTACATTTTCAGTTGTACCTGTGATTAATTCAGATTAATCAGTAGTTACTCATCAGAGTAATTACTATATTTAATTTAGTTACAGATAAAAATAAATGTAACCTTTGAAAGGTCTCTACTATTGTAATCTATATCATATAATCAATAATATGGAGAAAATAAGTGTAAAAATAATCTTCCTAGAGACTTCATTGTTTTGTTTGGTTTTGGTACTAGGGATTGAGCCCAGGGGCATTCTACTAGGAGCTACACTCCCAGCCCTATTTACTTTTTGGAACAGTGTCTCACTAAGTTTTGGGGGCCTCACTAAGTTGCTGAGGTTGACCACAAACCTGACCTGTGATCGTCTTGTCTCAGCTCCCAAGTACTGGGATTACAGGCGTGTGCCACCACGCCTGGCTTAGAGTCTACTGTTTCAACAATGTTAAGTCATGACTTTGACATCTCATGGGTTGTATTGTCTATTACATTGTTATAAATCAGCATAAATCTGTGGGAATGTGCATAGAGCAAGTTTCTGTTTGCCCTGCTTTGATTTCAACCAGCAGAGTATATTGGACAGATCATTTAATCCTCTGTGCCTCAGTGTCTATATCTGTTAATCAGGATTTTCTGCAATCATTTCTTAAATATTTATCTAAGTAAAATAATTTGGCATATACTGTTTGCTGATCACTGAGTTTACAACAGAGCATTTCTTTCCATTTAGTTTCTTTTGACTTTGTTCTCCACCCTCAATGACATCAGTCTCTGTAAGATCACATGTCTTCACAGAAATGGGTATGCCTCTTAGAATTGTCACTAGACTTAATAAAGGAATTACTTTATGGCCTCAGCAAAGGGACTGGTCAGCAAGAAATAAAATTAATAAAGTTATATAAAGTGGAAAGTTAATTGATTGTACCAAACCATAATGGTTGATGCATTCATTTCACTTTAAGAACAAAAGGAAAAAGGACTTAGTGTAGTTGGACTGCCATCCAATAATTCTTTTGGAATTAATGAAAAAATAAGTCTGCTCCATGATCCCGTATAAAATATATTAAAGCATGCAAATGAAATGAGAAGATATGAAAAAGCTGTTCAATCTCATTGATTATAACATGAAATAAAATAAAAATATGAGAATTTTTCACTTCATTTTAAAACTTTGATGTAAGCAAATACCAAAAAATATGTTAGGACCTTGTCTTGAAGAATGTGGGGAAAAGCACTTTCATACTTTGTTGACAGAAATATAAATTAGTATGACCTCTATCAAGGGAAATTTGACAACATATATAAAAGTTAGAACATAAATGCATTTAGCCCAGTAATTCTACATCTCGAAGTGTATCTTCTCATGTAATTATACTTCTAATGAAAATGACTATGCCTTGAATCCTTCATGTAGCTTTAATATTTATTTATTTATTGGTATTAGGGATTAAACCCAGGGACATTCTACCTCCAAGCTACACCCCAACCCTATTTTACTTTTTATTTTGAAATAGGGTTTTGTTAAGTTGCTAAGTTGCTGAGACTGCCCAGGATACTGTGATCCTCCTGTCTCAGTCTCCCAAGTACTGGGATTACAGGTGTGCGCCACCACGCTCACATGTTTATTCTTTATAGTATCATATTTGAAGCAGCCTAAAGACCATCATGAGTACTTAGTCAAATATCTTGGTGACTACTTGTGATGGAACACTTCTGGAACACTAGGTTGGCAATTGTTCATCAAGATATATTATTAATAAAAATTGTAAGGTAGTGCGCAGAAGAATGTGAGTGTATAGTATGTCTGTGTATAGTTGCAATTTAAGTGTATAGTATGCATGTGTGTAGATATCCATCTAGGCATAAGATAGCTATGAAAGGATAAAAAGGAGCTGGAAAGAGATTTTGTCTCTAAAAAGAAACTGGGAAATGGGGGTATTCTGGTCAGCATTCTAATAGCTATAATCTAGACTTGACCATGTAATTTAGAGGAAAGACTTATTTTCTTACAGTTTTGGGCTGAGTCCATGTGAAGCTGGGGACCATGAATCTCAGGGCATGGTGGTGGGAGGCGGAGAGAGGGAGAGCACAGGGGCTGTGTTCCTCACATCATGGAGGCTGGAAGCAAAGGAGAGAGCAGGGGGAGGAGGAACCATATATAATCTCCAAGGCCAAATCCCCAGGGATCCACCTCCTCCAGGCACACCCTACTGGCCTAAGCTACACCCCAGAGAAATCCCACTGCTGGGATTACAACCCTCATGACTCAACTACATCAACCCTGACTATTAATAAATGAGCTCTTTAGGGGACATTTTACATCTAACTGTAACAGGAGGTCAGGAATGAGATCTCATTTTCTTTTATAAAAACTTTCAATTGTGGCCGGGCGTGGTGGCGCACGTTTGTAATCCCAGTACTTTGGGAGGCGGAGACCAGAGGATCCGGGTTCGCGGCCAGCCTAAAATCAATCTCTCTCTCTCTCTCTCTCTCTCTCTCTCTCTCTCCTTAGTGAGACCCTCCGCAACTTCGTGAGACCCGGTTTTAAAATAAACTATAAAAAACAGGGGCAGGGGTGTAGCACGGAGGTAGAACGCCCCTGCGTTCAATCCCCGGTACCGCAAAAAAAACCCCAAAAAACAAAAAAACTTTCAATTGTTTTTTATCACAGGAACATATAATCAAGAAAATGAAAGAAAGGAAAGAATGAAAAAAGGAGAGAGAGAAAGAGGAGAGGTGAAACCTCAATAGATTAATAGCTATCAAAGGTATTTTTGCAGACAAATAGTTCTTGGTAAGAGTTTAATGTGAGAGTCACCTTGAAGGTACTGCAGATCCATGTTAGGATGAACAGCACAACTCCACCACAGATGCAGCCTTTGCTTTGACCTTTCACACATCGTCAAAGCTTTCTGACTTACTTCATAAATAATTGATACTTAATGTGGGAAGAGTCCAGGACAAAGACTGAATTAATTTTCAGTATTTTGGCAATAAATTTCATTAGTGTTAAAAAATATATCCAAACAGTTGAAGGACCAGGTTCACTTCTCTCTATATCATATCATTTTTTAAATTTCTTAGAAATTACAACTATTCTTAGTATATGGCAAGAAATACTGTCTCCTGTTCCGTATGTATTTTTATTTAATATCATTATTTTTGGACTTGAACCCAGAATTGCTAATAATTAGAGGGTTTTTTATCTTATTTTTTATTGCCTAGGTAAAAGATATATTCTCTTTTTTGAGTGTTCAAAATCAGAGTTTATATTGTAAATGTATTGAAAACAAGAAATCTTTAGCCATACACACTTCTAAAAACATGCTAAACTTAAAATGTTCTGCCAGCTTTTAAAATATTTTAAACTCCATAGCATATACTATGACTTAAAGACATATGCAGTGGTTAAAAATAGACTATACTGTATAGGGTATTTTCTGGAAAAAAAAACAAGAGTTTTGCTTAATACCATCATGCTAAACAATAAGTAAAATGTTTAAATTGTTAAAACTTTACTTGTCCATTCCTTATTAGATCTCTATAAGAGTTTTTTAAATTTAATGTATTTTGAATATATTACAACAAATTTGTATGTTTTTTTAAGTAGAGGTTATTAGTTTTCTTTAGCACTTTCTTGAGCAAATAATTCTAAAATGTGTAAACAAGATCAGATAGGTAGATAGAAAAAATAGATATGTATACTTTCTGATCTAAATGTTTATGTCTGACTCTAGCATAAATGACCATGTCATTTCGCAAAGAAACAACTTTTCTTCTTTGCCAGCATAATTTTATTTTTTACATAAAGTATTTCATGTAGATTTAGTTCTTGCTATGTGTTTTTCAAAGAAGGAAATGTATTAAACATAAATGCTTTACTTCTAGTGTCTTAAAATTATTTGAAATCCTCAGAACTTAAATCTATATTTATATATAAATTAAGAATGACTTAAAATGTGCCTATTTTATTGTATAGCATGACAATTAGTCTTGTCTTGCCCTTCTGCAAGTGAATGTGGTTCTAAGTATAACAGATTTGTTTGAATTTTGACTGTCTCAATCACAAAGTTTACTTTATGAATTGGGCTCAACAAAAAATCTTACTCATGAAATGGAAAGTTAAATGGGTGAATTTAAATAACCTGCTGTCTGGGCTCATTGGGATTTTCTTCAGTTGATTTCTATGCCTCTGGGAAACATCCTGAGCTAAAAGTTGTCAAGTCAAGTGCAATAAAACTTGGCTATAAATTGCTTAAAATTGAATGTTTTTGAGTCCTCAAGGACCAGGTGAGTAAGAAGGATTAAGGTTTTATAACTAGATTATAAGATTCCTATGGGAAATTTAAGATGTAGGAATTACAATCAATAGATATGTTTTTTATAGTAATTTCTTTAGCTTTTCAAAAATACCTAAGATAAAATAACTAACTTAGAAAAATGGGCCTAACCATTTGCTAAAATTGCATTAGATGGGAGTTTTAAATATTGTGTTATTAAATGTGGTTGATTTTGAAAATAATAGCGTCACAAAATTAATAACATTTACTTAATTTTATTTATTTAGCATTACTCTGCTCTTGGTTGACTTTTTGAAAATGAAAAGTAGCAAATTATTTCCTAGTTTTCATCTTACTCAGATATGCTGAAATCTATGATACTTTTAATAAATAGAACTGTTTAAAACCTTTTTGTGTGTGTGGTACTGGGAATTGAACCCAGGGGAACTCTACCTCTGAGTTACACCTCCAGTCATATTTTATTTTTTTAATTTTGAAATAGGATGTCCTTAAGGTACTGGGTATATGCTGGCCTTGAACCTGAGATCCTCCTGTCTCAGCCTCCCAAATACTGGAATTACAGATGTGAACCACTGAACCCAGCTGTTTAAAGCTTTTAAAAATGTTCAGTATAAAATAAAAAATAAACTAAGTGACTATTCCAGAATAGATAATGTAAATAAAACATATTTTCATAAATATTTCTGTCCTTGGTATCTAAGACATAGTAGTGTGCAACCAAAACTATTAGTTGAACAAGTATTTAAAAATTAGAAAAATGATGTAACCTTATAAGAATGTAGAATCTGAGAGATGCAACTGTAAAAATTAGCAAATAATATGAGGGAAATACAGATAGATGAGGAGGACATTAAAAATGTGGCTGATGTAATATCTTAAATTTATTAGTTAAGAAAAAATTAGAGACTTAAGGAGCATGAATTTTCAGTGATATGAAGTGAAAACAGAGATTAGAAACTATAAAAGTTTAAAATAACAATCCCAAACTAAAATGTAAGAGCATTTTCTCAAATAATTTTGTTATATTGCCTGGGAATACCTTTTCTCTCCCAGAATTCTCTTCTGTGCATAATTTAGTCCATAAGAAATGACTTTGGCTTGTGCTTTCTAAACTCATTAAATAAGCACCGGGAAATCTGCTAATTTAACCATTCAATAAAAGTTTATTGAGAACCTACTAGGTTCCACACTGTCATAGCATTAAATATGACAGAGATTCTGCAGAAAAATATAAAATTTGTCACTGCAGACACAGTTTCCTGGCCTTAGAAGCACTAAAATAGTAGAGATGCTAGAAAAAAGTGTCTTTGTAGGTGAAGTGACTTTTTCTTCTCTCCAAATGGATTCCAAGACTGTCTCTTTGGATGCTACCCTAACAAGTTGTGAATCAGGAATTATAAACTTTAAAATTGGGCTAATAACTATTACTTATCTTAAAGAGTGTATTTCTCTAGATGCAGATGTCTTTATAACACCCTCATAGCCCTGAACTTTAATCTCCTCATGGAAATTATCTTTAAGCAGGACTGCTGAAGCATAATTTGTTGCCTGGAATAAGAAAAACAATTCCTGATTAGTTTGGTTTTCTCATATCTCCATTATAAAATGTTCTTAATAAGCCAGGTATGGTGACACACACATGTAACCCCAATACTTGGGAGGTTGAGACAGGAGGATTGCAGGTTCAAAGCCAGCCTCAACAACTTAGCAAGGCTCTCAGCAACTTAGCAAAATTCTGTTTAAAAAAAAATAATAAAATAGGGCTGGGGTGTAGCTCAGAGACTGAATGTCCCTAGGTTCAATCCCCAACACCACATGCATACAAAAAAAAATGTTCTCAATAATCATCTTTATTTAAGTCAGTGGTTCTACAAGTACAACAAAGACAATATTGAAAGGGTAAAATTCTCCCAACTGGATATGACCTCTTCACTAAAATTCAGCAATAGGTTAACTACTACTCATCTGAAAGTCATTCTCTTTTCTGAGAAATGTGGATTATACCAGTTATTTTGGAATGTTATTAGTCAATGTCTATTAAAATTTAAAATGTACACATCTTAGAATACAAAGAGGTGAGGCTATGGGGAAATAGGAACCCTTCTATACTGCTGGAAGGAGTGTAAATTAGTACAATCACTATAGAGACCAGTATGAAGGTTCCTCAAGAGACTAGGAATGGAACCACCATATGACCTAGCTCAGTATCTTTCCAAAAGAATTAAAGTCAGAAAACTATGGCGATATGTGCATATCCATGTTTATAGCAGCACAATTCACAATAGCCAAATTATGGAACCAATCTAGGTTTCCATCAATAGATGAATGGTTAATGAAAATGTGGCATACACATACATATGCACACACATACACACATGGAATTTGCTCAGCCATAAAAAACAACAAAGTTATGTCATTTACAGGAAAATGAATGGAATTAGAGAATATTATGCTAGGAGAGATCAGCCAGTCTCACAAAGTCATGGGTCAAATTTTTTCTCTTATATATGGAAGCTAGAGTAAAACTAGGAAACAAAAGGAACTTCAGATAATCAGATAATTGAGGAGAGTGATCAGTAGAATATGGAAAGGGGATAGGGAGAGGGAGGTGGGAAGGGAGGTGGGGAGGGGGAAAAGGAAAACTGATGAAAGAAACAACTAAAATTATGCTGTGCCCATGTATGAAGGTATCACTCCAAGCTCACTGTTAGGCACTTGGAGGGGTGGCTAGCCAGGTGGGACCTGAAAGTAAGCACACCAATACTTGTGTACATGTTTGCTTGTATGACTTTGAACCTCACTATGATGTGTAATTACAATGCACCAATAATAGTATTTTTAAAAAGAAAATACTTTAAGTAAAAAATGCATTTAATCCATATAATCTGCCAAACATCCTAGTTCAAGAGCACAGCACACTGTCGAGTATCAGTTGTTGACCCCTGATCAGGTGGCCGACTGAGCTGCAGCTCACCGCTATGATAAGCATATACTCTTCATATGGTGCTCGTCCGGGAAAAGACCAAAATTCAAAGTACAGTTTCTAGAATCACTTTCCCATCATCATGAAGTTGAAAAATCATAAATCAAACCATTGGGTCACCTGTACTAGCTACCTGATAATAGTTTTTGCTCGAAGGGAGAAAGTTACAAGAGATTTTTGTTTTATTTTAAGAAAACAACAATCAGGGAGATGCAAATCAAAACTACTCTAAGATTTCATCTGACCCCAATTAGAATGGCAAGCATTAAGAAGTCAAATAACAACAAATGTTGGCGAGGATGTGGGGAAATTGGGACTCTTCTACACTGTTGGTGGGATTGTAAACTAGTTCAACCACTGTGGAGATCAGTGTGGAGATTCCTCAGAAAACTGGGAATGGATCCACCATATGATCCGGCTATTCCACTACTGGGTATCATATCAAAGGGATCGAAACTAGAAAACAACAGTAATATATGCATACCCATGTTCATAGCAGCATAATTCACAGTGGCCAAATTATGGAACCAACCTAGATGTCCATCAACAGATGAATGGATTACAAAATTATGGGAAATACACGCAATGGAATTCTACTTAGCAATAAAGAAGAACAAAATAACAGCATTTGCAAGAAAATGGAAAGATCTGGAGAGCATTATGTTAAGTGAGATTAGCCAATCACAAAAAATGAAGGGTCATATGTTTTCATTAATATGCGCAACTTAGGGAGTAGTGGGGACACAAAAGGGACTCCAATGACAATGGAGAACCCTCAGTGGTGCAAGGGAAGGGGAA
>PVJS01015547.1:0-38747 GCA_004027185.1 Glis glis
TGTAATCCATTCATCTGTTGATGTTCACCTAGGTTAGTTTCATAATGTGGTTATTGTGAATTGTACTGCTATAAACATGGATGTGTATATATTACTATAATTTTCTGATTTCAGTCCCTTTGGAAAGATATCCAGGAGTTTTATAGCTGGATCATATGTTGGATCCATTCCCAATTTTCTGAGGAATCTCCACACTGATCTCAATAGCAGCTGCACTAATTTGCAATCCCACCAACAGTGTAAAAGAGTCCCTATTTCCCCACATCCTCACCAGAATTTATTGTTGACTTCTTTTTCTAACGTAAGAGAGATTGGGTGTGTATGGCCAGAGTTTAAGGGTGCAAGTCAAAAAATAGCACAGCAGCCATTGTGCATTTCTCTATAGAGTGATGCCTGACTCTCACAGGAGTCAGAGAAAGTAAATCCCAGAAGAGCCTTTACATTAAAATGACCAGGGGACCCTGAACATACAAGTCACCAGCAACACTAAGACCATCAACCATAACTGGAGCCAGCTCGCTTGGCATAGAGGGTAACACTCGCAGTACCAGACATTGGCAGACAGCGGAATGCCAGAAGAAATGATAGCATCTCTATAGATACTTGTAACTGAGCTCCTGTTTTTGGTATTAGAAACTACAAAGATTACACATTACAGGTCTCAGCAAAAGAGCAGGAAATACCTGGAGCTACCTAGCAGCCAATATTACTTCCTCACCAAAAAACAGTAGGGACACACAGCCTCAGAGAGAGGAACTATTACCATAGCTTCATTCTGCCAGGGATCTTTAATTGGGTTGGAAAAGAGAGAGGAAAGATAAAGGAGAGTAGATTCAGAAAAATATTCCATGACTTGTTTTAGTGTGAAGGGCAGAAAAATTGGCTAATATAATTGAGAGAACAAAATATGTAACTCCTGTCAAAAGTGTATGATCATATGCCAACATTAGAAAATTAAGACTATGTACTCTTACAAAGCTGCCTCATCATTGTTAGAGGTCTTGCAAAACACAGTCAATCATATTGTGAATGATGAATGTAGTTGAATAAATGAAAAGCTTAGATGATGGATTTTTTGTTTTTATTTTTGTCTATATAACTGACTCATAATAATTGTACATATTATGGGCTCAATCATAATTTGATACATTTATACAATGTGTAATCATCAAGTCAAAGTAATTAGCATTTCCATCTCCTTAAACACTTACCATTTCTTTGTATCAGCAGCCTTCAAACTCTAGTTCTTTATAAAATATACAATAAGTTGTTGTTAACTATAGTCACCCTCTGGTGATACAGGATGCTAGAACGTAAGTCATGGTTTTATACTATTAATATTTAGCCTGCTTTTTCAACCTACTTTGGGCTGACATTGGGTCTAGAGTTTTTTATTTTTCATTAATGTCCAAGACTTTAACAGAAGTCTTTGCTTTCTGAACATTTTATTCAAAATCAGGTTTATGCAGACCTAGACACATTAATTGCTGACATATGTACAAAAAATAATTTCTAGGACAACCTGTCAATGTTTTGCACTGAATTCAGAGTCATTCACATGATTTGTCTTTTTAGTAGCATCATAGGAATAGGTAAAGCTTGTGCTTATTTTTAAATGAATTTGTTGAGAAGATTCTACATGACTTCTCAACCAATGGGATTCCATAGGTAGGTACATCTGCCTTTAGAGACAGTTTTAATATGCAAGGATTCTCCTTTCAGGTCCATGAAACAGTCAGGTGATGCCCATCAGTTTTTCCTTTCCTCTGTAACTTCACTTTTAGACTAGAAAGTACAGGATTGGGTATTACGTTTGATAAAAAGTAGCCAAATAGTTCTATATATAAATTACGCCACTGCAGTGTGGAGTGTGTGTGTATTCTAACTCTAACACTGTATTTTTAAAAAGTAGAACAAAACCTACAATTAAAATGCAGAAATGAAAGTATAAAAAAGAACAAAAAACAATAAACTGTATATGCATTTACTTTGAAGTGTAAGAAAGAAAAATGGAGAAACTGCCTCCAATGTAGACAAATATTAAATAATAGGAAGATGAGCTCTGTTTACCAGATGAGATGCATAGAACTCTTGCCAGTCCTCTGCTCTTTGTACAGCATGATCAACACATTGTTGAAAAAAATGGTACCTTTCAAATGTCACAAAAAATGTAGTGTTAATTAAATCATATATTCAATACCACCAAATATAAGGAGAGATAAAAATATGTTATTGCAGTTAGGCAAGGAAATGTGTTCCTAATATACTAATAATTATATAAGTAGATGATAAAATTATATGTACAACATGACATTATAATGTTTGGTAAGTATGCAGCTAAAATTCAAGACAGGTAGATAGAAAGGAACAACATCTTAACAGGTGAGATTCTCTGGATGATACAATCATTGGTGATCTTTGTTTTTCTTCTTATTCATTTGGGATTTCGATAAAGAATAGGTATCCCTTGATACTAAGGAGAATGGGGAAGGTTATTTTTCATAATGAAGCAATATTTTCTCTAAGCATCTTGTTTTAAATACTTGCATACATATGTACTAAAACACATGACTGACTGTAACTAGAATAGCAAGCATAATAGAAACCATTTGAACAATGTACCTGGACTGTCACTGTGATTTGGCCCTTAGGGTCTATGTCACGAAATAATATGATGAGTTTAACAGTGGTCCGTTACCTGCTTCTAGAACTTGAGGCAATACAACCTCTAGGTTGGGGACTCTCTGTTACTGAATTTCATGCTCTAATATTTTGGATTATAGTAGATTCTACTCATTTCATATCTTAACACACACTTCTTTTGAATTTTTTTAAAAGACAAATAACTTGGATAATATAAGTTTGTAGGTCACACATCCATCTGAAACTGTCATTTACCCAAATTACAATACCATCATGTGTAATTTGTCTCAATTAGCAACTTTATAGTTTGCAATTAACTTTACTGTTAATTGATTCTCCCTATAGTAAATGCTCGAGGAAGTGAAATGAATATGATCTGATTCCTTGTCAAAGAGAAAAATTTTAGTTTGAGGTTTGAATGAGCATAAACTGCATTGCCTTGGAAGGACAAATGCTATTCCTGCCAAAAATGTGCCCAAGTGATTGATGGGAATCTATATCAGCACTTTGTGAAGATTGAAAATTATATACACAATTTTAGTATTATTTTAGTCTTTACTTTTTACCTTTTTTCTCATTAAAAATGTAATTTTACCTAATTTTTTAAACATTGATGTCTAGGTCTTGATGTACTACTCTCTCTAAAAGATGTAATTAAATGCGCTTTCATAAGAAAATCTATTATAGTTAACAGTTTGAAGAAGCCTGTATAAATTTGTAAAGGATTAATTTTATATTATATCTGAGTCATTCATTAATGCAAATGCTAATTTGAAAGCTTGGCTTGTTGTTCAAAGACTGAATATATTTCAATGTAGCACTTTGTATTATGCTTTTTAGTGGTGGAGAAAAACAGAGTTTAAAGATCTCATTATGTTTATGAATATATGAAAGGCACGGGCAAATGTAATTAGAAAATATCTAAAAATTAGTATGTGTATTCTTACATGAATATTTGGAATCCCCAAGTAACTTTTGTGCCCTCTAATTGGTGTTAAAAAGCAAATATTTAGGGATGTGGTCTGTATTTTTATATTGTGTAGCAGATTTAGACAGAGAAAAGAATTTAAGATTACATAGTCCTCAAAGGAATGAGGAGCTTCGTTCCATTTCTTAAATATATTTTGCCAAGGAGTATAACTCTGCCCAATTGTAGCTCCTCTCATATGGGCCCTGGTCTCTGGGATACTAATGGACTGAGTAAGGTGACTAGTGGTAAAGATGAGAAACTTAAAACAAGACTATGTGAAGACAGTATGTTACAGTATGTTACTGTCACAACAGTTGTCCTCTCTCTGTTGGTATCTTTGAACACAGATTTGTAAGAACTGTGTTGTTTTGTGATGATGTTCCTGAGTAAAATGGAAAAAAATAACTGCAGTGTAATAAAGTTTTCATAAAGCTAACTTTATTCAACAAAAAGAGCTGTCCTTTATTTTCAGATTATAAAATTTTTCATTTTTTGAGTTTAAAATATCTTTTTGTAATGAAGTGATGCTAGTAGAAGAAAGGTGGCTTGTTTTGATTTTTAATGTCCCTTCTGGGGAAAGAAAGAAATGGAAATTCTGGCTTTGCCTCCCAAGTATTTATCTTTTGTTTTAATTTTACTCTTTCATGAAGTACCTTGACTTGACAACAAACTGGTAATTATGCATGCACTCTAGTAATAATTAAAATTTAAACTTTTCAGTCACTCTCATTGACCATACTTCAGATTGAACTGAATAATTAGGGTTGTACCCATATATCTGCATATACACATCATAAACATCATTAAGATTATCTTCACAAACATGTCCTGATGTTTAGAGATGTTTTATTTTTTCCTGAACTATGTAGCAGAGTCATATCAGAATCCACATCTATAGTCTTGGACCATGGTAGGTTACCTTATTTCTCAAAAGATGAAGTTCTCATTGCCATGCCACTATGAAATAGCCTGTGGAAGATGAAGGAGAGTATCATTTTTTCAGCACAGCCAAGAATATTGACTCAGAAAAGTAAGGAAAGAGCCCAGGCGTGGTGGCGCATGCTTGTAATCCCAGTACTTTGGGAGGCGGAGACCGCAGGATCCGGGTTCATGGCCAGCCTCAGCTCTCTCCCTCTCTCTCTCTCTCTCTCTCTTTCTACTTAGTGAGGCCCTCTGCAACTTCATGAGACCCGGTTTCAAAATAAAGTATAAAAAATAGGGCTGGGGGTGTAGCGCGGAGGTAAATGCCCCTGAGTTCAATCCCCGGTACCCCAAAAAAAAAAAAAAAAAAAAAGTAAGGAAAGAAAGAAATCTCTAGAGTGGGCATCCTGGGGTCAGCTATTGAAACACTGCTGTTGTTAAGTACTGAGGGAGAACTCAACACTGATTGGGGAAAGCATGGCTCTAGGTCTTCTCTCCTGGAAGAATTTTCATTTGATGTTCAATAAATCTTTTGTCCTTGGTACAAAGTTTTCCAAGATCCTTTAAATTTGCATGTTCTGGCTCACTATTGTCCTTCAAAATCTTATAGCACATGTAAAGGGCACAAAGGGGTTGCTAGAGTTGCTGGCAATGGTCTCTTCTAGATCTGAGTGTTAGTTACACAGATTTATTTACTTGGTGAAAGTTTAGCTATAAACTTAGGATCTGGGAACTTTTATCCACATATATTTTACTTAAATTAGATTTTACCTAAAACAAAGTTCTACCTGATACTAAAAAAAAAAAAAAAATAGCAGAGCCAGTACCATCAACACATTACTGGAAAGTGGAGTCCTTGAGAGACAAAGAGGAAAAGCAAAGAGAGAAGGGAAGCAAGAGAGGCAATTTGCCCTTGTCACCATGCAGGTGTCTGTTGCATCTCACATTTATTAGACATACCGAGTGCCAGAAATAACCTTTGTGTACTACCTGTGACTCCTCACTTAGTTCTCCCCAAAACCTTTTGAATTAAATATCATCTTTTCCATTTTGCAGGTTAAAAAAAAAAACATTAAGCTTTACGAAGTTATATGATTCTAGAATCACAAACCTAGTGTCTGCAGGCTGGGAGTCTGCCTGGAGACTCATGTCTTGTCCCAGGATATATGTGAGGCTCTCTGGTCCTCATACGAGTTCCCTCTTCTCAAGCCTCCCAAAATGCTGGCATCTGCTCGCTATTTGCAAGGGTGAGCAATGGGATGTTGGTAGAAAGGCACAGAATGAATCGCGGGCAATCTCAAGGGGATTAATGCCCATTCCTTCCTTTGAGGTGGAAATCCATCATCAGAGTGTGGAGAGGCACTGCTGTTAAATTCTCTGCCCTCTGCAAACAGCCATCTGTCTGAGATCTCCCTGAAGTGGCTGCAGTCCAGGATGACTGTTTTGCTGCAGTCTTTGAGTGGTTAGAGCACTGTAATGCCTGTGTTAATAGCTGGGAAATCGCAGCAGCAGCAGCCAGACCACTCCAACGAAACAATCTGAGTTAGGGTAAGTTTGATTGAGCAAAAAAAGTCATGCTGACTGTGTGATGGAGAGGCAGAACTGGTAACAGTGACAGGCCCTGCAGTCAGCAGCTGTGGATTTTATGTGAGGGGCAGACTGATCCGGAAAATGGGAAGAGCTGACTGCCAATACCACCTCAGGGGGGGTTTTGTTCAGTGCATCTCCCCACTCCTTGTACACCTCCCATCACGAGCAGAAGCTTAGGAAATAAAACACACTTGTAACATCACGGGGTGTGAGTAGGTACATGTGGATGCTGGTGTAGAGAAGAGAGCTAGTTTTCATTGCAAGAATCCAAACAGAGCATGGGGCTTTTCTACTACATCCATTGCATGTCTCCTTGGGGTTCTCAGGGACCTTGTAAAAATAACTTTGACTGGACCATAGTCAAACTGCCATAATTCATCATAGATCATCCACAAATCCAAAAATCTCAATTTTTTTTAGTTATAGGTACTTTGGGAAATAGAAAGAGAAAGATCTCATGATTCCTGTCAATAAGGAATTTGCAGATTAGTTGAGTATCCTTGTCAAGAGAAGATAACCAAGAATTTAACCCAGTAAGTGGTAGCATGCCAAATGATAATACAGGCAATGAGGACTGTAGGAATGTCAGGTCTCTCTTCAGGAGAATAGGTTATCAGCTGGGTAGAATCAATTATATTTTAAGAAATGCAAAGATGCTAGGATTGGGAATACAATTCACAGAGTTACACTTTTTATATCTGAACAAGAAAATTTTTCTCCTGGTACACAGGGCAGTCATTTATAAGTTCCCCTGTGTATAACTCCCCCAGGGTATTTCTGGAAAAATAAAAGAAAAAATAGTCATCATTGAAAGCCATGGAAGACTCCGAAGTTTTATATCAGAAGCATTCACTAGGCTGATAAGAAGTCACATTGCCCACCAAAGGAACACCATGCATCGGTCTTTGATAAACACAACTCCTCAAATCCTTTTATCTGCTTATCAGTAATATAAAATGACCACAGCACTGCCAATCTAGCCATCATGAGATAGTTGGCTCCATAGTGATGCCGTTTGGGTTTTGTGGCATCTTTTACTTCAAATCTTTAAAATAAAAAATAAACACATTTGATTTTATCAGCATTTAGTTGCACAAGCTAAACAAATAAAAATTAAATGCCCACCTCTAAATCACCCCCATCATTTTTCATGAGCACAGGCTGTTCTTTCTTTAGTTCTGCCTAGCTAATCATTTCTAATTACAATAATGCCAAGTTTTATTTAGGATGTGTCCACTGTGCACCAGGAATTAGAGGTGCTAAATCTACATTTTTCCATTTAGCTGTATTTCTCAGTTCTGATTAATCACAAAATTATGTAGAATTTTCTAGAAATCCAAATTTAAAAGACTGATTAACAAGCACCTAGATCAAGCATAGATGTTCTAAATGTGGTCACTAAGGCTGATAATGGGGAAGTATCTAGCCTGTAAATTTTTTATCTAGAATTACAAAAGCATGACTTAAATATAACTCAAAAGCACAAATCAAAATGACAAAGCATAAATTAAGAAATTTAAATATTCTGTTCATTGAAGGATGTTATTTACAATGCTAACAGAAAGATGACAGCTAGACTTGATAAAGGAGATTATTATCTAGAATATACAGAGAATGCATTCAAACCAATAACAATCATGGAAGGGCTTGAAGAGAAAATGGACAAAGTGTGAAATGAAAGATGCAGAAAGGAAAGCCCAAATGGATAAAAAGCATATAAAAGATGCTTAAACTCCCCAGTTATTGGGAAAAATGCAAATTAAAACAATGCAGTGGCATTTTATATCAATCACATTGGCAAAACTAGAAAGATGAGTAATTATCAGAACTGGTAAGGATTGGGAAACTGGAAACACTTGTGTACTGTTGATGGGAGTGTAAACTGGGTTAGCCATTCTGGAGAAAAGGTTATCACTGTAGAGATGCATTTATATGACAGTTTTGTGACATTGTCTACTTGGCAGAACTTAGCTATATAAAATTTCTGTATTAACAAAGTCACAGAGATAGCAATTTGTATTTTGTGGGAAATAATTGCTTACAACATAGAAGGGAAATGAGGTCATTTTATCAGTACCTTCAAAACCTTTATTGGGAATGGAAATTGAAAATTTTTTTCAGATATAGTTATTTATATAGGTCTCTATTCCCAGAAGAAAAAAGACTATGCTGATTATTATACATGGAATGTTTTTATAGTAATAAATAGTTTTGGATGAATAAGAGAATAAAAAATTAACATAGCCAGATTTTAAAAAATCCTGATACCCAATATACACATATAAGCATATGAGTAATCTTTAATAAGTTAGAAAAACCAAAATAAAGATTATAGCATAAACATCTCTCATATATAAATATAGAACAGACAAATATACAACACTACTATGTATCTTACAAGTATAACTCAAGACATTTACCAAGAATAACAGAGTATGAGTTGGGAGTCAGGGGAGGTTGCTAAGAGAGGTGGTCAGGAATAAAACAAAATACAATATACAAATAAAGGTCAAGTAGGTCTTTAGAATACTTATCATGACGGCATGCCATGAACTGTTGGGAATAGCTAACCCAGTTCTTTACACTTGAGCTCCAATAAGGAAACAAAACTTCCCCTATTACACGGCTTGTTAACAGCAAAGGCAGAGCTTAAAGCAAAGTTCCAAGATTTTCTGTTCCTAAATTTATCTTCTTTCAATATTACATCCTGCTTTTGTACTAAATATTTACATAATATATTCATGCTATAAGGATTATTTTAATGCACTTCAAAGACATTTATTTGGCAGCAATTGTCTGTCCTAGGTGTTCAAGGAGAGCATAGCTAGAAGTGTAATCCTAATAAAGCTTGGCTAAGTTAGGCCCAGTTCCATTTTTAAAAAAAGGAAGAAAAAAAAACAAGAACAGAAATTCATCTTCAAGCCTTCAAAGCAATGTAACTCTATACTGGAGTTACAGATAGTATAACACACAGAAGGGATTCCTAAAAATGTCCTTTATTCAGCTGTCTGCGCAAGTCCTCTCCAAATTCATCTTCTTGGACTCTCTCACATCCTTCTCCCTCACACCCTTTTCCCTGACTCAAATTTGCATAATAGTTTTTCTATTTCCTAATGTAGTTAACTCTTTTCATCAACCTCATCAGCAAAACAAAAGTCTAACAGGTAGGGCTCAAGGGAAAAGTTGTAAATACCCACACAGGTCACAATCCCTTTGGGGCCAGACACATTTCAAAATTCCAAATTTTTCAGGTTTTAGGAAGAAATTTAGTACATGAGAAATACCTCTGAAGAGACTAGGCAGCACTAATGTAATAATGATGCATTACTATTTCTACCACAAAAATGAGAATATAAACACTCTAGGGATAGAGACTCATGTGGATTCACATCAGGATTTCCCCAAAAATGAATTCAGATTGGCTCAAGTTCTACTGTTAAGTGAGTTTTTAAAAGTTTACTTTTTATAGTTTTTTGGCCTATGAAACTGAAGATGAGGGAATGTGATCCTGTACAGTAATACTCAAGAATCATATTCATGTGTTAAACTGCATAAAACTCATAGATCAGAGCATGGTTCACAATAAAAACATAATGGATGTTGGCTATGATAATTATTAATACACTTTTATATACTAGATAATAGATGCATTATTCCATTTAGTAATTATAACCACTCTAAGTTATGTATTCTTTTTTTTTTTTTTTTGCGGTACTGGGGATTGAACCCAGGGGCATTCTACCTCCAAGCTACATCCTCAGCCCTATTTTTATTCTTTGTTTTGAAAAAGGGACTCACAAGTTGTTGAGGCTGGCCGCGAACCTGCGATCCTCCTCTCTTAGCCTCCCAAGTACTGGGATTACAAGCGTGCACCACTACGCCCAGCTTAAGTTATGTATTCTTATTAGGTCCTATAGAAGAGGACACTGAGACTCAGCATCTTGCCTTAAAGCATTCGAGTAGTTGTATCCGAGTTTAGTTTTCATGTAAGGTGTATCTGACTTCAAATCTGTGATGCTTGATCTCAAGAAATTGCCCTCTGGTTAAAGATGACAGATTAAGCACATCTATTTATCTATTCCTCCTCCTGAAATTGCATGAAAATAACAGGGAAGGAATATTAAATAATGTTTATTCCACAGGTGGCAGGATGGTAGAGCAAATAAAGCAGCAGAATACTGGCATCTGAAAAACAGATGGACAAATTGTAAATGATGAAACAGAAGCAAAGGAACTAAATCTGAAGACAAGGAGCAATTGAATTTACATTGCCAAATCCCCCCTCCCAAATCAGGAAATTATCAAACTAAGTATCTATAGAAATGAGAATAAACTTGGAACTAAGAAAGGAAAAAGGCCCAGGCATCATCTTTTTTGAAGCTGTTTAGGGGACTTCAATGTGTAGACAAGTTTGATAACCTTTAGTGTAGAGTCTTCTTACACAATATGTGGTCCCTGGAGCAGTAGCCTTGACATCACCTGGAAACTTGTTAGAAATGCAAAATCTCTGGAGCACTAGGAACACTTAGGATTTTCAAGAATTGCTAGGAGCTGGGTATGGACTAGTGTGAGAGGGAGAAACTTGTGGAGACTGAGCTGTTCGGAGAAGCCACATACTTTGATGGGCTTCACTTCCAGGAACCCCATCCAGATCTCATGGTGAAGATCCAAGAAAGAAGCTTATGCAGGTGGGGGGAAGGCATTAATCTTAGTCCATACAAGGTTACCTTTCCCATTTCATAGGCATCAAGATAATAGATTGGGGATACTATCGCCAAAGAAGGAAGTAGGGGACAGGAGCCAAAAACGATTCCACTGGAGAATCACTCCTGAAGGTCACAGCCTTGAGACTCAGGCCATGAAAAGACTGAGGTATATTCATGAAATTGTAGAACACTCCTTATCCCTCCCTGTAGCACCATACAACAGCAGATTACAGCTGAAAGAGAGGCTAGGTGGGAGAGCTCCTAGGGAAACCAAAGTTAGAGTGGAGGCAGTAACAGGACAAAGGAACATGAAGCCTCTGGCACTGTGACTACAACAGTGAAAAAAAAAAACATAATGAAACGTTAAACTCACCAAAATCCAGGCCAAATTAACACAAGTCACACTAATAGCCCATTTACTCAGTTCCTATTATCAGATACAACATATTAGGTTTTCAACAAAAAGTTACAATGTATGTATGCCTAAAGGCTGGAGAAAAGGGAGTCTGAAGAGATAATGAAATCATCAAAACAAGATTCAGATATGATATGGATATTGGAATTATCAGATTGGGAATTTAAAATAACTATGAAAAATATGTTAATTGCTATAATAGGAAAATTAGACAACATGCAAAACCAGATACATAATGCCGGCAATGAAGTGGAAACATTCATCAAACATAAAATGTTAGAAATAAAAAACACTATAAAATAAATGAATATTCCTGATGAGTTTATTAGACTTGACATGGCTGAGGAAGGAATCAACGAGCTTGAAAATAGGTGACTAGAAACTTCTCAACCTGAAATTCAGAAAAAAAATTTAAAAAGCAGAACAGAACATCCAAGAAATTATGGGACAATTTCAAAACATGTGATATTTGTGTAGTACATGAAGGGAAAGAAAAAGAATGGAAGTGAAGATACCTTTGAATTGGTATGATGAGGAACTTCACAAAATTCTTGACAACAAATTCAATGTGATCCCTGTCATTCTTCACAGAAATAGAAAAAAATCCTAAAAATTGTATGGAACCGCAAGAGATCCCAAATAGCCAAAGCAATCTCAACCAAAAAAAACAAAGCTGAAGGCATCACACTACCAAATTTCAAATTTATTACAAAGCAGTAATAATCAAAGCATTAATAATTAAATAATAATAATAATTAAAACAGGCAAATCACCCCATGGAATAGGACAGAGAACCCAGAAATAAAATCACACATCTACAGTCAACTGATTGTTGGCAAAGATGTTAAGACCACACAATTGGGAAAGGACAGTCTCTTTCATAAATGGCGTTGGGGAATTGGATATACAGATAGAGAAACATGCAAATGAACCCTATCTCATCCCTGTACAAAAATCAACTTAAAATGGATTTAAGACTTAAACATAATACCTGAAGCTATAAAACTTCTAGAAGAAAACTTAAGGGAAAAGCTCCACAAAATTGGTCAGAGAATTGACCTGGATAAGACCTCAAATCACAGTTAATAAAAGCAAAAAGAGACAAATGTGATTGCATCAAAGTAAAAAGATTTTGTACTGCAAAGAAAACAATTAGGAGAGTGAATGGGGGGGAAAGTATTGAATGTCATACATTGGCTAAGGTTCATATCCAAAATACACAACAAATTCAAACTCCTCCATAGCAAGAAAACAAATTATTTAAGAAAAGAATTTAAATAGACACTTTCCAAAGGAACACATACAAATGGCCAACAAATATAGTAAAAAAATGCTCAAAATCTCTATAATCAGAGAAATGCAAATTAAAATTATAATGAACTATCACCTTACACTTGTTAAATTGACTATCAAAAAGAGTAAGGTAGGCATTGGTGAGGATGTGGAGGAAAGGAAAACCTTACCTGCTTCAGTGGTGTATGAAATTATCACCGCCATTCTGGAAAGCAATATGAAGGTTCCTCAAAAAGCTAAAGATAGAATTACCATAAAATCTAGCCATCACACATCTGAGGATACACCCAAAGGAACTGAAATCTGTTTATCACGGAGATACTTATACTCTGATGTTCATTCCAGCATTATTTATAATAGCCAAAAATGGAAATAATCCAAATGTCCATCAATGGATAAATGGGTTTAAAATGTTATTATATATATGATATTCATAAATATGATATATGTGATATCCACATATATGATTCTCATATATATGATATTCATATAAGACTCAAATATATGTGTCTATAAGAAACCTACTTTACATATAACGACTCAGGTAGGTTAAAAGTTAAGGAATAGATAAATATATGCCATGCTAACCCTAATAAAAGAATGAAGTGCAATTTTAATTTGAGAGAAATCCAACTTAAGAACAAAGAAGATTATGAAGAGTTAAGAGGGATATCACATATAAAGTACCTGCTGTGTGTCTAATTACAATACCGATTTTTTTCATTTATATTATCTCATTTATTCCTCATAAAAATCCAGTTGGTAGATGGTACTTACTCTATTTTGAGTATAAAGAAATTAGTAAAATGTGAAAAATGGCATTCTCCATTGGTCTCATTTTATTAAATAAATTACATAAAGCAGCAAACAGAAAAATCAGCATTTAAAACTGCAAAGAGGAACTCCATAGCCTATTATGTTGTTTACTTTAGTACTGCATTGATTGTTGTCATGGGAGTCTGTCAATGGCTGACCTGTTGCTGCTCTCAGGTAGAAAGATCCCCAGGAAGAAGTGTGGTCAGTGCCACCTTTCACACCAGCCTGTTGTCACATCATGTCTTGTAGGATACTGGTGCCCTCTCTATCACACATAATCCTGGTGACAATTTCTACTGTTTCTCAGTATGTCCTACAGCTTTTCTGCATGATTCGATGTTGTGTTTGGTATCTGCCTGCCAAGTTTAGTTTTGCTGCACTTAACACAGCTCCTGTCTTGGTGTCCTGCTACCATTTATCAGCCACAAACATCTCATCTTGCAGAGCCGAGCTGGAGGGAACATGGCTTCAGCATTGCTGGGCTGGCTGGAATCCAGGGTCTTGTTGCCAGTGATCTGCAATTCCATTTAATAATAAAAAGGGCTGATGGAATTGCAGTGAAACTGCCTGAGAAATCAACATACTAGCAATTCTACATCCTATTATCACTGCCCTGTTCATCAGTGTTCAAGGCTACTGGCCTTTTTCATGGTACATGACCCTGTGAACTGACAATCTTATACATTCTTCATTCACAAAACAGACAATATGTCATCAGGTCCAGTGTGGGAAATGGCATTATCATGTCTCTGCAATAAAGAGATAGTTGTTGTCATTTTAATTATTAAATATACACAGCAACTCATTAATTTATGTAAAAAGATTAATGCTATATTGTAACTGTTTTTCTCTTTAAAACATTGACAATCAATTGAGGTAAAACCGAGATCAGATTTTAAAACAACATAAAACAAAGAAACAAAATAGAAATTAATGCCATGGGCCTCCCACTTCCAGGCCTTTGGATTTTATTTTGTACATATTAGTTGTATGTAACACACTCTCATATAATTCTTACTAAGTTATTTAACAGGTTTGCCAAGTGATCATGGTACAGACTAAACCACTGACTTAGAGTGGAAAGCAAGATCCCCAGATACCTCCTTTTATATGAATTTTATTCCCTCACTTTTCAGCTGGCTTCTCAACATGTTCTTTTCATGCAAATAAAGATTAATAAGATAACCCTAATCCTTACTATGCATGAGAAAGTTTAAATTAAATTGTAAGCCCAGAGGCTGAGAATTTCTAGGAAGAAAATTCAGGGAGTAAAATCCAAGCAGATTTTATCTGGTGACTTCTAGTATCTTTGGAAAGAGGCCATAACCTTTAGCTTACATTGCACCGGCATGTTTTTATTCGCCTTTGTTTATGCTTCAAAGTTAAACAGCGATCTTTTCTTCATCCACTCCATTGAGAAACAAGTGTACCACCTTCCTTACTGTCAAGGGGGCTGATCTCCATGAGTGGCTAAACTCGAGAAAACTATCTTTTGACATGAGAGATCACAGTGTTAGCAAATGCCCTGGCAATATCATCTCCCTCAGCAAAATTCTTGCTAACATCGAACTCTGTGGAGCAGGGCCTGCTGAGGTGTCTGTAGGGAAATGTCGTTTGCTAGTGAGCACAGTGAGGGGGTGAGAAAATATAATGTTCATCTGGTATTTAGAGATTAGCTAAGCTTGATGGTTAAGAATAAACTTGATCTTGTTATGTGTTAATTTAGGATAGTAGTGTGTGTGTGTGTGTGTGTGTGTGTGTGTGTGTGTGTGTGTTAGTTGCTGGGGATTGAACGCAGCCAGGGGTGTTCTACCTTGGGGTGTTCTACACCCCAAGCCCTTTTTTATTTTTTGTTTTGAAACAGGGGTCTCTCTAGGTTGCTGAAAGTCTTACTAAGTTGCTGAGGCTGGCCTCGAATCTGGGATCCTCTTGTTTCAGCCTCCCAAGAACTGGGATTACAATTGTGTGCCATTATACCTGGCTAAGATAGTTATTTTTTAAAGAATAAAAATAATCACTGATGCTATTTTACCACGTTTTCTTCCCCTGAAGTAAGCACATGAAAGGGGTAATTAAAATGAGCATTGATGAAGGTTGACACAGTGGCTTTGAACATGTTAGTTTATCTCAACAATAAAAACTGCAATTGACAGTGTTGAGAGACAGATTACTGAGGAAGGGAGCCACGAGGACTGCAACCTTAATAGGATGAAGGAGAAAGTGTCGATGCACAAAGTAAGTGCAGAGATGGCACCTGATATTAATGCCTCCAGTAATGATAAAAACAAATTAAATGAATTTTATGACACAAATATATTTTTAAATATGGAAAATTATGTTTCTTATTCAAAGGATGTTATGAGGCATGAAGCTGCCTGAAGAATATTAACTAGAGCAGGGTAATAAAGAGGGAGAAGGTGGCCGTCCCTGTGAATCAGAACAAAAGAGTTCTCATCAGGATTTGCTTTTAACCCTGTAAACCTCACCTGACCTATAAGAGAGAGTCATGGAATTTCACTGCCCCACTGAATTAAAAAGTTTGGGTCAAAACTGAAAAATTTTAATACTATGTCTATTTGCTCTGCAGCTATGATAGCTTTTTAAAAATACTTTTATTAGTGCATTGCATTTATATTTCAGGGTGAACTTCAATGTGATACAAACATATATGCACACAACTCTTCGTGTATTTCCTCCCGAATCCCACCCCACGCCCCACTCCTCTATCTCCATACATGTTAGTGAAATTGATAGAAATACCTTCATATATTGCCATAGTTTCATTTGTTTTATAAAAGTGGTTGCACCTATGTTCAGAGCATAAATGTTGACTATCATTATATCCTCGTTGGAGTGTTCCTTTTATCGTTAAAAAATGACCTGCTTTGTCTCTTCTGGTAAGTTTAGGTTTGAAGTCTATTTTGTCTGATAAGAGATTTGCTACTCCTGCTTGTCTTTGAGTTCCATTTGCATGGATAACCTTGATCCACCCCTTCACCTTTAGTTTGTGCATATCTTTAGGTAAAGGTATATTTCTTACAAACAGCATATAGATGGATTATGATCTTTAATCTATTTTGCCACTTTATGTCTTTTAATTGGGGAGTTGAGACCATTGATATTCAATGTAATTATTGAGAATTGATTTTTAATTCCTATCATTTTGAGTTGTATTTTCTGTTTGAGGTAGTGTTTATTCTTCTTTGCTTAGTTTTTCATTTGATGGAAATCATCCTTTTTCTGGTTCAGGCATTTTTTTATTTCCTCTTTGTAATTTATTTCTTTGAGTATTTTCTCTAGTGCTGGTTTAGAAGACATAAATTCTTTCAGCTTCTGTTTGTCATGGAAAATTTTTGTTTCTTTGTCAGATTTCAACAATATATTTGCTGGGTAGAGTAGTCTTGTTTGGAATTTGTTTTCTTTTAGGGTTTGGAATATGTTGCTCCAGGCCCTCCTGGATTTCATGTCTTGCTTTGAGAAGTCTGGAGTGATTCTTATTTTTTATCTCTGAATGTCCCACTCGGTCTTTTACTGTTGTTGCATTTAAGATTCTCTCCTTGGCCTCTACATTAGTCAATTTGATTATTATGTGGCGTGGTGAATCTTTTCTCTGATCTTGTCTAATTGGGGTTCTATGTTTCCTGTATCTGTGTATCAACCTTGTTTTCTGTGTTTGTGAAATTGTCTGATATTATTTCTCTGAAGAAATTTTTGATTCCTTTGGTTTCAGTTTCTAGACCCTCTTCTATGCTTATTATTCTTAGGTTAGCTCTTTTAAAGTTATCCAGATGTCTTGGATGTCCAGTTCATGGTGTTGAATTGATTTTTTCTGTATTACAGACCATGCATTCATTTTTGGAGTGGTCATCTTCTGGAAGTGAGACTGTTTTCCATGCGGTCTATTCTATCGTTGATGGTTTATGTTGAAGTTCTCATTTCATTTATTTATCCTTCACTTCCTTCGGAATTTTTTTTTTTATTCCTGTTCAGGATACTGGTTTCTTTGATAATATTTCATATACTTTATATTTTCTCCGAATTTTTTTTTAAATCTTCAATCATTTTCAACTATTAAAGTTTTGATTTCTCCTGGCATTCTTTGCAACTCTAAGTTACTGAATTCTGCTGTTGTGGGGTTATGGGGACTCATTGTTTCCTTGCTATTCTTCTTTCTAATGTTTTCAGGTTTCTTAAATTTGTATCTTTAATGCATGCATTTGCTGGCTTTCTCTCACTCTGTGGAATTCCCTTGTCTAATCGCTCTCCCTATATGATATCCTGTTCTGGAGGTAAATATTTACCTCAAGGTATGTCTTAAAAGTGAATCGTCTCAGCCATATGGGTAGTCACAGCTTTCTATTAAATATTTATCAGGCTATAATATTGTCTCTGTGGTCTGTGTCCTGTATCACCCCTTTGTTGTTCTGCCCATAGACCACCAACACTGGGTTGCAGCTACTCCAGGACTCTGTCTGCCCACTGCAATGGTGGTGTTGATGGATTACAGGTGTTAAAGGCTGGGGACCTGCCTGTCACCTCCCTACTAGAGAGTAGTCTCTGAGGGGTGGGCTAGTGCAGTTTGTGCCCTGTGTATTTCTAAACTTCTGTGTGTTGAGTGCTGGCCATCTCTGCCTGTTGTCTGGGATTGGCCTGTCCCTAGCATCTGGAAGTCTGTCCTGTTGGTTCACCCCTCTGGTCCAGCCTCAGCAGTAGGGGTTTAGAGAAGTCAGTTGGTACATACAAGGGTAAACTGTGATGTAAATAATGGTGAAGGGTGAATGGAGAGGAAGAGGATAGAGTGAGAGATGCAAGAATACAGTAAAGTAGAAAATAGAATCAAGTAGAATAAGAGATTAAGAAAGGAAAGAAAAAAGATATTAAAAAATAAAGATACTGAAGATAAAGGAAAATTCTAGTAAACAATATAGAATATATATGAATATAATATACAAATATATGAAATCAAAAAATACAGGACATGGGCAGACAGGTGCACTGAAAATCAAACAAACAAAACAAATCACAATCACATGCACATACACAAAAGAGGAAAGAAAAAGAAAGAGAAAAACAAGAAAAGAAAAAATAGAGGGGAACCTTAAGAATTATTTAACAAAGAGTAAGTATAATTTCCTTGTTGGAGAGGAGCTGACCATTGTGACTTTGGATAGTCCTTTGTTGAGTTTTTCTTTCTTTTTGGGTTGAGGCTTCCTTAGTAGAGATGTGAATACTGCTCCAGAGCTCTGGTTCAAGTCTCTGCTCCCCTGCTTGCTGGGTTTCCTACTTCGTTAATGAGGTAGAGTGGGGTGGAAGAGCGGGGAGGGGCTGGCTAAGACTGCTGGCTGCTTGGAAGATGTTCTTCCGGGCTGGGGGTGTAGCCCAGCATTCACAAGGCCCTTAGGCTGAATCCCCAGAACTGCAAAAAAAAAAAAAAAATGGAGAAAAGAAAAAAAGAAAGGAGGAAGGAAATAGGAAAAGAAAATGTAAAAGTAAAAGTGAAAAGAAAAAACCCTACACACAGGCAACAATAGCAAGAAAAAAAAAAAACCTCTCCCACTGGCCTCTGCAGCCCGCTTGGATCTGCCCAGACATTTCCAGCCATTTAAGACCCACTTATTTCTGTATGTTCCCAAGAATGTTCCAAGGGTTCCCACCCACCTGGAAACCTGTAAACAAGTCAGTCTGCAGCCCCAGCGCTAGGCCCTGTGGTGAGAGCCTGGTCCAGCGTCTCCCTCTGTCTGCGCAGGCACCGAGCACCAGGTTCCAGTTGGTCTAGAAGCCAGGAATTCCTCACTCTTCACAGAGATGGCTGGGTTGGTCTGTGACTTCAAAGCCCAGGGTTTTCTTCAGAATTTCATGTGCAATAAGCTGTCAAGGTCTGCATGTCTTCCCACCCTCTCTTTTAATGGCCTCCTTTCAGTTATCCTCAGTGTGGAGCCTGCACTCACCTCCCTGGGGATGTGCACGCACTTCCGTCCCTGGGCATGGTTGGGCTAGGGAGGTACACCGCAGGGCTGTATGATTCTGTGTCTGGTGCCTTCGCTGTCTGTGAAGTAAATCTCAGATGGCTGGATATGAAAATTTCCCAGGTTTACAAGGTTCCTGCCGCTTGGAGGTGCACACTGTTGGGACTTGTTGCTTATTTTTCCTTTTTCTTTTTTTTCCAGCCTTGTTTAAAAGTGTCCCTGTAAATATTATTAAGCGTTATGGTTTCGTTTTCACCATGGGTCCTTTTCCTAGCTTATTATAGAAATAATGAGCCAGAAAACTCAGCTGCACTGTTAAAGTAGGATTTATTAGAGCGACAGGAGAGCACCTTACACACAGAGAAGGGTGAGATGGAGTGCTCCAAAAGAAACACTCCATTATATATGGATTTCAGCTTCCTTATCTTGTGGGAAATGGGATGTGAGGACAAGCTGGTCTGTCACCACAGGATGGATGTGAGAACAGGCTGGCCTCAGGATATGCCTTGATCAGCCATTTGAATGGTCACAGGGTCTTTTCCTGAGTCCTGACTACCCGAGACTGTAACACTGAGTTTCTCTGTTTTTAGTTCCCACCTCCGTGAAGGTGGTCTGGGATGCGGGTTGCAGCTCAACTCACAGTTGCTGAGGTGAGTTAGAGGCAAGCTCATCTCAGGGTCTTACTCTGTCGCCGTCTTCCTCCCATCCATTTTTTGTTTTGTTTTGAAACAAGGTCTCGCTGGGTTGGTTTTTTGTTTTTGTTTTTATTTTGTTTTGTTTTGTTTTGTTTTGTTTTGTTTTGTTTTGTTTTGTTTGAGATGCAGTCTCACCATATTGCCTGGGCTGGTCTTAAACTCCTGGGTTCAAGTGATCCTCCCACCTTAGCCTCTGGAGTAGCTGGGACTCCAGCTACTATTTTGCCTATTTTAAAAATTGAATCATTGGACTTTTTATTATTACATTTTAGAATTTCTCATATCCTGGATACCTGGGTTTTTTTTTATCAGACATAAGTTTCATGGATATTTTATCCCCTGTTGTTTACCTATTTGTTTTCTCAATTGTATCTTTTGATGAGTATAATTTGCAAATTTTAATTAATTATTTTTTCATTTCTAATTATTTCTTTCTCTGATTTGTCTAAGAAAATTTTATCTACTCCCAATCATGAAGATACCAACCTGTTTTTTCTCTAGAAAATATGTTTTAAATTTTAAAACTGGATCCATGTTCAAATTAATTTTCTCTATGGTATGAAATAGGTGTCGAGGTTTTTGTTCCATGTGGATATCTGGCTGTTCCACTACCCTTTGTTTAAAAGACTTTTCTTTCTCTCACTCATTGCTTTGGCTCTTTTCTAAGACTTTAAGCAAATCATTGGAGTTTCATTGTTAGTAGGCCAAGGAACAAAAGTCCAAGTTCACATTTGATTGAAAAAGGCCATTTGCTTTATTTTACCATTTGTAGTTGAGAAAAAAATGTTACAAATTAGCAAAAATTACTAGTCACTGTGCTGTCATTCCATTTTCAGAACAACTCTATTAAATAAAAATTTTTACGATGTCCACTTAAAGATATGGAAACAGGCTCAGAGTGATAAAATAATGTGCCAAGGTTACGCAGCTCCTAAGTGACAAAACCAAAACTTGACGTGTGGTCTTTCTGAATCTGGAAACTGCTCTCTCAACCAGCATGCTCTATGGCCCTAAATGAAAATCGGTGTGTCTGTGCGTTTCACCTGGTGGGAAGTGACTAATAGCATGAGTTAAAGTTGCTTTTAATATGTAGAAAAAGCACATATTGGGACCTACATTCTACCTTGAGAAAAGAAAAATTTCAAGTCATTATTCCTTTAAGTGGTAACGCACTGTCTTCAATGACTTATGTTTTTATCTTTTATAATTTACTGACAGTATTTGAATAAATCTGCTTGCAAATGTGATTAAAAATAGTGTAGCTGAGAATAAGTATGGAAAGCTGAGCTTTTAAAATTCTTTTTCCTTATCAGTTGAAACAAAGCAGGCTTTCAGTCCTCTAGAATAATTTCTATGAGAGCTCCAATCTCCAATCAGATTATCTTGGTTTCGAGAAGTCTGAAGAAAGGTATTATGATTTAGAGTACTGCAAGGGTGAAAACTACATGCCCATTTGTTTGGAAAATATTTGGTCATTATACTCTTAGTGTTTCAACAATGACCTAAAGAAAGAGGTGCTGTCTCAATAGGTGTGAGATTTATTGCAAATATATTAGTATAGAGAATCGTGCCTACTCTTTTGCAAAAGCATGTGAAAAATTGAGGCTCCATACTATATTTTCTTAAATATAATTTAGTAGTAACTTGAAATTGCCTTTATATTAAAAAAGATGACAATTGTATTTCCTCAAATGGACCTGAATACAAGGGTTTTGTTCTTTAAATAATAATAGAAAACTGAACACTGGCAGAAAAACATATTTCCCCTGCTCTATTAAAAGCGGGCACTGCTGCCTCTAATAGAAGTAAACAGATTTTTTTACTGTATTCTTTTGTTTGCTTTTCCCTTTTTTTTTTAGCTCTCTACATTGGTGCATGGGAGATGGGGTTGTACAGAACTTGGGGGATCTGCTCTTGATTTTACAAACATACTCCCTCTCAGTATGACATTTGTTGGACTCCTGTCTCTGTGTCTGAGCCCAGGTTGTCAGGTTCAACAAATACAAGCATTTCTGTGCTTATACTGTAGCAATTTCAAGGCAACTTTGTATCTGTATCCCAAGGACTATGCCTTAGGAAACATAGATGTATACTTCAATTTCATAATAGGGTTCCCTACACCCATACTACTTACTTTATAAAATTAAAGTGAGGAACAAATGAAATTACTAAATAAATGTATATTTGTGAAGTATCAGTGTGTAGATTCTACTATTAAATAAGAAATTGCTTTCTCATTCCTTAATCTTATGTAATGCCATGTCACCCAGGCAATGAATTTTATAAAATAATAGTATAATAATAGCTAATAGTGAATAGCATTGAAAGTTTTACAATACAGTTGAGAGAATGTTTTTAAAGTTTTAAAGTTTTAAAAATAAATCTACTTTGAATATAAAATTAAAATTGTTAAGTGAAGTCATCAAGGATGATTAGGTAAGATTTCTAAAGTTTTAAATATTTCTATTTTCAAGGCAATATCTAAGAGAGAATAAAATAGATGTTCAATAGATCCAAGATTCTTGTAGTTTTTCTCTGCCTTTAGTTATTACATTTATTATACATACATACTTAAACACAAAATAGTATTGCTAAAATTATAAATAGTAATATTCACTTTATTAACATTATTCTATCATAATTTTAAATACAGGCTCTATTATATTTTTGTGAAGTGCATATTTTCTCATTTTCCCCAGGTTAGTAAGAAGATAAGAATCCATTAACAGAAATTTATTTTATCATAAACCCAGAGATTATATGTCTATTCTATCAAGTAAGGGATTACAGTATTAGTGAAGGTCAGATAGACAATTTTATATATAAGTGAGATGATAGCTAAAAATTGAGATGTGAATTAGGGTTTAGAGATAGATTTAGAATCATCCAAATCCATACTATTGTATTTGCCTGATAAAGTTACAAAAAAACACTTTAAGGCAGTTCCTATCCTTGGAGATTTTACAGTTTGATAGGAGAGATGAGATTAATGAATAAATCTTACACACACACACACACACACACACGCACACACACACACACACACATACACAGATATGTATCAAGTATAATACAAATCAATAAATGTAAAGAATAGTCAAAAAGAGCATGGTATGTATTATTGGGAGCCTAGAGACCTTATACCTAGTCCTATTTCTATCACTGCTTCGTTTTTTGGTTAAATATTTGCATCCTGTTTTATTTTCTCAAAATATACAGTATATTCCAAAATAAGATACAATTTACTTGGGTTTTTTAAAGACAAAGGTAATTAATGAAATTTATGTGAAGAAAGAAATTGTAAGGAAAAGTAATTTAAAGTCAGAAGGGTCAGTGGGTTCAAAATAGACGTTCTGATATTTTAACTCTTGGTATTAGTGGAAAAAAATCCTTGGGTTTGAACTTTGTAGAAGACAATAAAGGGGAGATCTGATTAGTCTTGTTATTTTTAAGGTCTAAATAAAGAAACTACACAAGAGAATCCCTCTATTCTCAGTACTCAGCAAAGAGAACAATATTTTCTGTCCTCATGAAAAGAAGATTGTGAGGGAGTCAACATCCTCAGCACACCACTGCTATAAACACAGAAGATTCCACAGGACTGTTTTTGACATCTGTCCAGATAGACTGCTGGCTAAATATCGGTTGTGATATGTAATTCTAGATCTGTCCCTTACCCTTTCTAAGCTTTAGTTTCATCAGTTGGACAATTAAAAGATTACCTGGATGAATTAGAAAAGAATTTATATCTTAAGTACCAGTGGGAGGCAAAATCATTGGTGTCAATGATAGCAAAGGAGGTTTGGAGGTTTAGTTTTGTTTGGTTATAGATTAAGTTGACATCCTCCAAGAAACGTTAAGAAGACTGTTGTAAAAAAAAAAAAGGCAACAGAGGGATTAGAGCTGAAGATCAATTTGCAGGTCAGTATCATGTATCACAAATTAGAACTATGGGGAAAAATGTTCTCCTGGAGTGAATATAAAGGTGAGAGACAAAAACTGATCCATAGGAATTGCCAAAAACTAATGTGACAGAAGAGCCATAAAAAGGTGATGAAAAACAGAAATCAAGAATTAAAGAAGATTTAATGATAAAGGGCTTTATGAATTGTAATGTAAAATGGTACTTAAGCATAAAACACAATAATAAGTGTGATGAAGCACAATTGGTGAATTCAAATTAAATGCATAAAATATCTATTAAGTATACAACTAGAGATGCGAGGCACTATAGAAGAGCTTTTAAAGATACCAAGTTACAGCTATTGGTCTAAAAATGCTTTATATTCTATAAAAGTATTGCAATAAGTAGGAAGTAACCAGAGAATAAGTTGGGGCATCATTAAGTACCAAAAGATAAACATTTTTTTGCACCTTTGAAAAAGATAGTTTATATTTGGCTAGCAAATCTAGGGTGGGGTTCATGGAAGTAGAAAAATTCAAAGTGATCCTCAAAGAGCAAAGAGAGAGGATTAAAGCAGGGGAGGTGAGGCAAGTATGTTTGAGCATCAGAAACAGCAAGGGCAAAGAGCGATTTTCAGGAAGAGCAAGGAATTGCAGGCCTATCACATATATGTAAGGCAGTAGCTAAGGGTATTTTTTTCAAAGGTATGTTGAGACCTTTGAATTCTGAGAAAAGATGCATTTGATATGTTGGCTGACAGAAGGCTGTTGAAGGTCCTTGAGCCAGTAAGGGGCATGATCAGAGGAGTTCTTCAGGAAAGCACAGCTGACAGTAACAGAGAG
Organism: Glis glis; assembly: GCA_004027185.1. NCBI lineage: Eukaryota > Metazoa > Chordata > Mammalia > Rodentia > Gliridae > Glis > Glis glis. The sequence goes on from PVJS01015547.1 coordinate 24,762, forward strand.
GACCAAGAGAGGCTGGGATGGAGGTTCTCATTAGGAAGTCTAGTCCTGCCAACAGTGCAGGTGGCCAGAACTGGGGAAGTCACAGTGGAAACAGAAGGAGGAAGATGGAGAGGGCCAACAAACTTGGCCAGCCACTGGGTGTCAGTTTGCCACTATTGGTAGATGACAGTGTACCCCAAGGCTAATTCAGTGTTCCCAGTGCCATCTTTCTTACTTAGTAAAATGTATTATGGTGTTTCACTTATACCTGCGTCAGAGACGCTCTCAGAATTGATTATGCATATTTCCCCAAAGTAATCTATAATGCTCTAATTCTTTGGAACTGGACACTATGTAAATATGATTATTCATGATGTATAAAAGAGGAATCCAGAATGATGGATGTGCCTATCCATCATGAGAGAATTGTTTAAAGAATATTGAGAGGGGATGAAGCTAGGTAATCAATATGATGTTTAATGTGCAGGGTTAATGGCATTGATAGATAGATACAGAGTGAAAGGGGACAGAAGAGGATACTGCATTCAGGAGTTAAGACTGAAGAAAGAGGACCCTCTTTATGTTAAATAATTTCAAGAGAAATAGTGACAGTTTTAGTTTCATGGTTCAATAATAAATCATAAGAAAAAACCTTAATATTAAAATTAAAAGTCATTTGTTACAGTTACGAAAAAAGATGTAAAAACATATACATTTTGATTTTTTTTTTTTTTGCGGTACCAGGGATTGAACCCAGGGGCGTTCTACCTCTGCGCTACACCCCCAGCCCTATTTTTTATACTTTATTTTGAAACCAGGTCTCAAGAAGTTGCGGAGGGCCTCACTAAGTAGAGAGAGAGAGAGAGATAGAGAGAGCTGAGGCTGGCCGCGAACCCAGATCCTCCGGTCTCCGCCTCCCAAAGTACTGGGATTACAAGCGTGTGCCACCATGCCCGGCCAACATTTTGAATTTAAAACCAAAAGTAATTGTCACATATACAACTGCGTTATGTAATGACATATTATTTCTAAGACAAGTTCAGAGTCTAGGGAGAGTCAAGAGAGGGGAAGAAGGAATGGATACAGGTTGATCAAAAGGTAATAAGTTATAGTTCCATAGAAGTAAGAAGTTCTGGTGTGCTATTGCATAGTAGAATGACTATAGATTATGATAATGTAATACATATTTCAAAAACATAGAAGAAAGGATTTTGACATAGAGAAATGATAAAAGTTTATGTTGATATGTTTAATCTGATTTAAATATTACACAGTATATATATATATATATATATATATAGGTATCAAAACATCACATGGTACTCCATAAATATGTACAATTTTAAAAATTAAATAAATAGAGACAGGCAGTTAAAATTTTTTTGGAAGCTGGAGTGGATAGTGAATTGATAGCTGTTACAAAGGGGAAAAAGGAGGAGTCACTGGAGTTGGAGAGTTTGGTTGAGTGGCACGGGCACAAAAGTTGGGCCCAGTTATATGCTACTGAGGTATTGACATTAGGGGTAGATACTACTCAGAGAAGTCCCTTTAGGATCATGTTTTTTGCTGATAATGTATATCAAAAACCATGTAAAGAAAATGAGAAAAATGAAAAGTGTGTGTGTGTGTGTGTGTGTGTGTGTGTGTGTGTGTTTATGCGCACACGTGTGCTACTGGGGATTGAACCCAGGGGCATTTTACCTCTGAGCTATACCACCAGTCCTTTTTTATTTTGAAAAAAGTTCTCACTAAGTTGCTGAGGGTTTTGCTCTATTGCTGAGGCTGACTTTGAACCTGCAATCCTTCTGTCTCAGCCTCCCAAGTACTGGGATTACAGGTGTGCACCACTACACTGGTTTGGAAAGAAAGAATTCTGATAGTGAAATTTGGCCTTTAAAACTCTTGTATTTTCTTTTTCGAGGCCTGAATTATAGACTAGATTGACTTAGTATTTCTCATAGATTCAAACTATGGAAAACTATTTATAAAATCAGCGGTTGTCAGTTTGACAAGTGTAGCCTGGTGCAGACAAGAAGGTCTGCTTTAGATTAAGATTAGAAGTGAATTAGGTTGATCTTTTAGGCCTTCCACCACCTCTACCAGAACTTGTCACCCCAGCCACTTGCCTCTTTCTCACCTAGAATACCATTAATTCTTTATCTCCTATTAGCTGATAAAATAAGGTGAAACTCATGAATGTTAAAAAAACATCCTAGAATCATAGGAATGAAGCCCTAGTGATGAAATAAGGACTACAGCCATTTCTCTAAGGGCAAGAGTGTCCCTTGTGTCTGTTATATGCCCAGCTGAGCATGATGCCAGCACAGAGATAGGAGAGCAGAGGGCTGAGAACTTAGAATGACAAGCTAACTTGTGTGTGTGTGGCAGGGGGGGGGGAAGTACTGGGGACTGAATTCAGGGGCATTCTACCTCCAAGCTCCACCCCAGACCTATTTTATTATTTTTTATTTTGAAACAGGGTCTTGCTAAGTTGTTGAGCCTGGCCTCAAACCTGTGATCCTCCTGTCTCAGCCTCCCAGGTGCTGGGATTGAAGGTGTGCACCACCACGCCTGGCTAACAGGCTAACTTTGAAATCCTACAATCAGTGAACATTACCATGGGAAGGCCTCACCAGTGCCTCTCAGAGACCAAGCAGGAGGGTCTCCAGCTCCCGAATTCTGGTTCTACCATACCAGCTCTGCTTTTATTTGTTTTATGCAATGGGGTTCCAGGTATTTTTCACAGGCATTTTAATTCTACACTTTTAAGTATACCGTGCGCACCTAGTAGAGCTCTGACCTGCCCCAGATGAATTGGCTTTGCTGTAGCAGTATAAACCTCCTGAAAGGTGGGTTTCTTGCAATCAGTTTGGGAAGGCCCTGACTTTCTCTCCCTTATGGATGACAGTCAGCTCTACATGGAAACCTGGAGGATGCTTCAGGGATTTAAGGACATGAATGGGACTGAAAGGCTCATAAAGGAGGCCTGTCACACAAACTGAAGGAAGAGGGTAATTATGGTCCTCAGGGCTGTGGGGAGAACTAATGAGATCAAACTAATAAAAGGAGAGCAGGTGATACTAGCTTGTGTGCGAGCCTCAAAAAGATCATGCGATAATGTTTTATGTCATTAAAATCCTCGCCCCACCCCTCCAGAAGGGTGAAGTCTACCCCTGTCAGGAGATGGGCTTCCTATGCTTTTACTTTAATTTTCTGTTTGTATGAAGAAAGATACAATTCAACACAACTGAAAAGGGGGTAGATTTATGTGCTTGACAGCAATAGCTCTAGGCAGTGGGTTCTCTGCCTTTCTAGTACCATAAAGGCCCCACCCCTCCTCTCTCTGAAGAAATTCGTTATTCATGTAGCAAGGCTCACAAACTCCAAATAATTCCTCAGGAAAATGTTTACCTCCTGTTTTACTTGCAGCCCACACCCTTGTTGACATGTCACTGGGCTTTTCCCTCCATGAACCAGCTCACTGAGTGAGCCAGGTGGGAACGTAAACTGAGATTGTCTTTTCCATCTGAAAGGGAGGCCAGGGCATGTTTTGGGTTGGGACAAACCACTCAGTATAATGCATGTGTAAGGCATACTCTGAGATCATTCTGGGCCCTTTTAATAGCATGTTTTACTTTTTTATGAGAATATTGTTTTCTCAGGAGACTTCATTGAAGGGTTAACAAGACAATTGATGAGATTTTTTTAATTAAGCAAAGAATATACTTGAGAATGCATAATTTATTTATTTATTTATTTATTTATTCATTTTTGCAGTACTGGGGACTGAACCCAGGGGCATTCTACCTCTGAGCTACACCCCTAGCCCTATTTATATTCTTTATTTTTATTTATTTATTTATTTATTTATTTTTGCTGTACCAGGGATTGAACGCAGGGGCGTTCTACCTCCACGCTACACCCCCGGCCCTATTTTTTATACTTTATTTTGAAACCAGGTCTCAGGAAGTTGCGGAGGTCTTCACTAAGGAGAGAGAGGGAGAGACAGGGCGAGAGAGAGTGAGAGAGCTGAGGCTGGCTGCGAACCCGGATCCTCTGGTCTCTGCCTCCCAAAGTGCTGGGATTACAAGCGTGCGCCACCACGCCCGGCTCTATATTCTTTATTTTGAAACAGGGTCTCACTAAGTTGCAAAGGGCCTCACTAAGTACCTAAGGCTTATCGCGAACCTGCTATCCTCCTGCCTTAGCCTCACAAATACCGGGATTAACAAGTGTGTACCACCACACCCGGCAAAAATGCATAATTTATAATAACGAACAGCAACATTTTAAAAAGCCATGAAGCAAAGTTTATTGTGACTTGCTCATTTTTTCCTTGAATATATTTCAGCAAATAGTCCTATTTCTTAGTATAGCGTATATTTCAGTGGATTAAATAAGGTAATATATAGGTGTATTAAAATGTGACAATAAAAACCAAATGGAACCAACCAAATTTATGTGATGGGCACCTTGAGGCTTATATTTTACCATATCATTTATTTAAACTCTCATCTTATTACTCTTTAATTGGACAAGGCGGAGTGGTCAGGCACTCCTATTAGAGTGTACAGTAATAGTGTCTGTGTCACTGACAAAAACGGCAGGATACCTTTGATTTCCAGTCCTGCAAATTTGATAACAAAATTCACAATCAATAGACTTGCAAGAGGATTCTTGATTTGGCTTAATCAGTACAGATTATTACTTCACAGTGCCAACTACTCTGTACAAGTAGCGGCGATGTTCTTTCTATCAAAAATGCTTCTAACAAAATAGATGTGGCAGTAAATGTTTTTTGGCTAGCTAATCGCTACTGTATCCAGTGAGGGCCATTATGGAATGAAATTATTTGTATTCTGTGATTACCCTCACACTATCCACAACACATACAGAGAACTTGTAGAGTTCTCACATTCTGTGAGAGTATTATTATCTTTTTAAGGCCATCGTATAGTGTTAAAAAAGAAAGTCTCCAGAAATTGAAGTTAAAAATTTGATGGAGTCTCTGACCTTCCTCACTTAATACTGTGTGATGGGCCCAATCCCTCCGTTTCCCCAAGCCTCAGTATGCTCATCAAGGAAATGGGAGTAAAACTCTTAAGTCAGATCTCAACTGTTATGACAATTAAATAGTATGATGAAGGTAAGGGTATGCTGTACACTGTGAGGCTAGAGACAAATGACCATTATTATGTTTTTTAAGTCTATGTTTCAGGTGGCCTTGTGCACACATTTTTATTACCTATAAATGCACCATTGAAAATTTGCTATATTTATATACAGTTTTGATATAATGTTTAATTGTACTTTTTTCAGTGTGTTTTATTGGACTTCTATTAGTTTGAACCCATGCCAAGTAAATCTTTGTATACTCTCGAAGTCATTGTTTTCATGGACCCACTAGTCTCTGGAGAAAAGAGCAGCAGGGAATAGGGGGAGCTCTATTATGATTGACATTTAGGGGCTATCAAGTAACTAATAATTATTTCCCTTTTTATCTTCATCCCTTCCTTTCTCTTCTGTCTTTCTCTCTAGAGCCAGCCTGTCTATATTCCCTTTCCTCTTACCTAACCCTTGCCCTTCTTTTCTTCCTTTTCCTCTTCAGTCCCTCCTTTGTTTCATTCTGCTACCTTTTCTTTGGTTGTCTTATTATTAGAGAAGAAAATTCACTGCATTGCCTAACACTGATTTCTTTAAAACTTTGGCTTTCTTTGCTATTACTGAAAATTCTGAAGTTTTCAATGCAGGGAATATATTTCTACCAAGTTTCTTGAATATTTTTTTCCTCATTTAACACAAATCTGACAAGTTCCTAACATTTAAATTGTCTTGAAAAGATCACTAGCACTTTTAGTGATATAACAACAAATGACTAGACTTGTAAAAAGTGAATTTATTCAAAATATACCTTTACTGAGTAATGAGCAAGTAGAGAACAGGGACTCCATGTAATTCATGACTGTATCCCTGGTACCTAGCTTGGAGCTCTGAGGCACTAAACAAAATGAATCATTAACATATTTGGAGTAAGACTAAGGCAGTGTTTCAAATAGCAATGTGGTTGAGCTAATACATCAAGAAAATCTTGCAGGGTGGGGTGGCACACACCTGTAATACCAGTATTGGGAGGCTGAGACAGGAGGATCCTAAGTTTGAGGCCAGCCTCAGCAACTTAAAGAGACCTTCAGCAACTTAGTGAGACTCTGTTTCAAAATAAAAAGGACTGGCCTATAGTTCAAAGGTAGAATTTGCCTGGGTTCAATCCCCAGTACCAAGAAGACAAAAAAAAAAAGCCTCAATTGCTATATGAAACCTTGCAAAGCACACACACACACACACACACACACACGCATGTGTATACACACACATGCACGTGTGCATACGCACATACACACACACATACACGATTTTACTCAAAAATTTGGTAGGAAAGACCTGGGAAGTTATAAGGAATACAATGATAACTAAAATAACATCAGTCATTGACGAATGTTTTACAGTCTTGAAAGGAGGAACTGAACTCTGCAATAAAACTTAGTTGGTTTACGTAACCCTTCATGATCTGACCCTCGTTTTCTTGTCTTAGTTTCTTGCCGTCCCCATCCTATGCTCAGGCATTCCAAATTGGTGCTTCTCAAACTGTGTTGAAGGACCAGTTGCTTCTATTTGTTTTCCTTCTACTCCACTGTGTACGCACAGCTGCTCCTGCTCCTGCTCCACCTCGTGACAGTAGAGAACTGGTCTGGACTTCACTGCAGAGGATAATGAGTCCACTGATGTTTTGATGCCACACCAGTATCAAATCAAAGTTTCTAAACCTTTCTCCCACCTTCTGAACTTCTTTATGGACAGTCTGCCAGCAAGTTGGTGGATCTCACTTTCACGTAATTCCCTCTTAAATTACTTGCAGTTTGAAAACCAGGTGGTTTCCTCTGTCATCCCACTTGTGGTTTCCTCTTCCTTAATTTATCTCCTACTTATGTGTGAGACTCAGCTCTAGAGTCACCTCCTTCAGAAACCCTCTGAGACAGTGATTCAGAGCCTTATTATTATTAATATGTATCCTCTGTTCATATCATAGCATATAGCATTACCTAGATCTGAGCATGCGGGTATGCTTTTCTGAACATGGACTCCTTAAAGGCAAAGCATGTCTTCCCTCGCTGGTGCCTAAAGATGCCTGGTGGTCATCATTGACCTTTAATGTCTAATTATCGAATAAATGAATCATCTACTGGCCCAAAGGGCATGTCAATGATTTTGGCAACACAAAATAGGGAAATATTAATTCTGACTGGGGGAAGTGGGGGCAGTATGGCTGGATAAACAATATTTAAACTAGTCCTGAAAAGAAGAGGAAGTTGGCAGACATAGAAAGGAACGACATATTTCAAGCTGCAGAAAAAGTACTGAATCATGATACCAAGAAACTGTGATCTATCTTATATGGATGGAATGTGGGGCCTCTGGTAGATAACGCTGGAAAGAAATCAGAAATAGGCTTTTTGTTTTGTTGATCTTTTGTAATTTTTTTATCGTTGTTCTCTATTTTACTGCTCTGATTTTAATTATCTCCTGCCTTCTACTGGCTTTGGGATTAGTTTGTTTCTATTTTTCTAGGTCCTTGAGGTGTGTCACTAGGTTGTTTATTTGGTGACTTTCTGTTTTTCTTATGTGGGCACTCAATGCTATAAACTTTCCTCTTAAAACTGTCTTCAAAGTGTCCCATAGATTATGGTCTCTTTTTATTTAACTCTAGGATTGTTTTTTATTTCTCCCCTTATTTCGTCTATGATCCAGTCCTCATTCAAAGTGTATCATTTACATAATTACATATATACATGTATTTATGTAATTTCTTTTGGTCTTCCTGTTGTTGATTTCTACTTTCATTCCATTATAATCTGAAAAGATGCAAGGAATTATATTACATTTTTTTAATTTGCTGGTATTTTCTTTGTGGCCCAGAATGTGGTCTATTTTGGAGAAGGTTCCATGAGTAGCTGAGGAGAATGTGTATTCAGCTGTTGTTGGTTGGAATATTCTGTATATGTCTATTAAGTCCACTTGGCTTATAGTGTTCTTTAGATCTGAAGAGTCTTGACTCATCTTTTGCCTGGTGGATTGATCTACTGATGTAAATGGTGTGTTGAAGTTTCCCAATGTTACTATGTTTGGGTATATTTGAGATCTAATGTCCCGAAGAGTTTGGTTTATAAAAGTGGGTGCACCCACATTTGGGGCATAAATGTTTACTAGCATTACATCTTCTTGTTGGATTGTTCATTTTATTAGAAAGAAGTGACTTTTTGCCTCTTCTGATAAGTTATAGCTTAAAGTCTGCTTTACTTAAAGTGAGTGTTGCTACCCCTGCTTGTTTTCAGTCTCCATTCACATGGTATATCTTTTCCTATCCTTTCACCTTTAGCCTATGGATATCTTTGTCTGTAAGGTGAGTTTCTTGGTAAGTGAGATTAGCCAGTCACAGAAAGTGAAGGGCCATATGTTCCTCTCATATGTGGAAGCCAGGGAGTAATCAGCATACCAGAGGGACTTCAGGTAATGGAGGAGAAACTCCAGTGGAGCCAGGAAGGTGGTGTAGGGGAAGGGGGGAGGAGAGGGAGGGTCAATGAAGGACTCACTTCCACTGATGTTATGTACATATGTGATAATACCAATGTCAATCTCGATACTCTGTACGGGGAAGGGGGGAATGGAGAGGGAGCCGGGGAAAGCCCACCAAGTGCTGTGTGCATGTATTTTACTATCACTATGAACTACATTATGATGTGAGACTATAATGCACCAATAAAAGTATAAAAATAATAAATAACTAAAAATTAATGTAAAACTACTGATAATTTAAAAAATAACGGGAGAGGAAGGCCTCTGGACTTCACTTGAAGGATATGTGAACTCATTAAATATTTGGGGTACCTTAAGAAGATTCATTCATGTGTTTGGTCCACGATTCCTAAACAATAACCTAATGTATTGTACTATGTTCAGTCCTGTTCCTAAAACATGATCTCCATCTTCAAACAGCTAGTGGAATAGACAGACAAGTAACAATGGAAATGAGAATTAAATGACAATATGCACAAAACACTTAAAGTAATGCTTGACACAATGTAGGCGCTTGATAAGCATTTTTATACTTGACTTCTTATTCCTTAATGTTATTATAAATCAATTCATGACAGTCTTAATGTCAGGCATGTCTACCCAATAAAAATGGACATTGAATTTGTTTTGTTTGATACTTTTAGAAGTAGGTTACAGCCGGGCATGGTGGCGCACACTTGTAATCCCAGTACTTGGGAGGCAGAGACTGGAGGATCCGGGTTTGCGGCCAACCTCAGCTACTTAGTGAGGCCCTCCGCAACTTCGTGAGACACGGTTTCAAAATAAAGTATAAGGCTGGGTGTGGTGGTGCACGCTTGTAATCCCAGTACTTTGAGAGGCGGAGACCGGAGGATCTGGGTTTGTGGCCAGCCTCAGCTCTCTCTCTCTCTCTCTCCCCGTCTCTCTCTCTCTACCTAGTGAGGCCCTCTGCAACTTCGTGAGACCCGGTTTCAAAATAAAGTATAAAAAAATTGGGCCGGGGGTATAACGTGGAGGTAGAAAGCCCCTGGGTTCAATCCCCGGTACCACAAAAATAAATAAATACATAGAAGTAGGTTACAGCCAATTGTCTTTGACCCAACTGAATATAAGTATCAATTTTATTTTCAAATAACAACTAGCATATTTCGAAAGCAGATTATATGCCAAGTATTGTTCTCAGGGCTTTATATGTGCTACCTCTAGTATTTAAACCTCACCACTCCATTGGGCAGATACTACTATTATCCCCTTTTTAAAGATGAGGAACATAAAATGTACAGGGTTTAAGTAACTGTTGTTGTTGTTTGGTATTGGGGATTGAGCCTGGGGCATTCTACCTCCAAGCTTCACCCCCACTTACCACCTCACTAAGTTGCTAAGACTGGTCTAGAATTTGTGATCCTCCCTCTCAACCCAAGTTCTGGGATTACAGGCAGGCACCAAATTTAAGCACAGGTCTATCCCCCCAAATTAAGCTCTCAGCCATGATGTTGTATGACCTACTTTTATCCAGAAATACATTTAAACATTACACGGTGATGTAATGACTGCATTGGGTGATTCCTCATGGTGTCACCTCCCCCACATTCCTTTCTTGACTCTCTCTCATGCGTGCTTCTTAAGTAAGAGCAGAATAATTTTTCTTTCTCCCTTTCCCAAACTCAGGCTCTAGGGGTTCTGGAAGCAGGGCATGTGGATGGGAAGAAAGATGGATTTAAAGAGCTTCTTTATGAATAATTTATTTCCTTCTGGAAATAATTACTGTTCCTCTTTATTAAATAATATATACTATAAAATTTACTGTCATTCTCATGTCATTTTAACAAACATTTCTATCATTTCTTCCTATTAACCCAGGGTCATAATATCCTTTAAAGGAGAGTCAGCTTTGGCTCTCTCATTGGAGCAGGTATTATGATCAGCATGAAGGAGAATTCAAAGTTCTCACCATAGAAGTTCTCTAAGAATCATACACATATGAGACTTTTATATTTGTTCCTCAAAGATAAATGGCCATTTCTGTTTTTATTTTCCTGTAATGAACCATTTCCTGAAACACTAAATTTCTTTATGTCATTTGAAAATAAGCTCAAGCATTGTATTTCAAACTTAAGAATATCATTTTCCTTTCAGGCAATTTTAATAAATTAAAAAGCCGTGTCACTTATTATGGTAAACACGAATGCAGTCAAGTTATTAATAAAGGGCTTCTAATTCATCTTTGGTGTTTTAATTCCCTTAGGGAATACAGTTTTATAATCTGACATTAAGCCATATATATTTTTTCATTTTTCTACATTATGATTAATTACTTGCTGATTGGCATTTTGAGTTGGGTCTTATTTTCCTCCCGCCTAATTATATCCAATCATTTCATTATCCTCCATAATTTCATGACAACTCCACTGAAAGCATTGTGACTGTAGATTGATGTTCCATAGCTTCTTATATTCTTGTAATTTAGGGCCTATTAATGGCAGACTGAAGGAAAAAAAGCCCAAGAATTTAATTGGTTTTAAATTGGCCTTAAATTGTAATTAGAGGAGAAGAGAAGTAAGTCATAACTTAAGAATTTTGATCACAACAAAGTTTAGAAGCGCCGATTTGTCAGAGTACTGTTCTTGGTAGGGGAGGGGCAAACTTCCAGGTAATTAGACATGTGTGAACGCCACTGCAATGCTTAGTGGAAAAAGAAACCAGCACCTGGGGGGCTGTTGATGGAGCCGACTGTGGCGACAGGGAAATGCCTTAGATCAGTATAGCCCAGGCCTCAGGTGGCCAGGTAGAAAGATGGAAGCACAATCTGATATATAAACAGAAACTTCCAGTAAGATGTAGGACATAGAAATGAGTTACCTTGCAATTGGATTGAAGAAATGCCCTCCATAAAGTCTTCTAATCTTGCCTGTGTATTTTTGTTACCCAGAAGCTAGCTTTGGCTGAAAGGGACATTGATCCTGCAATAGTTTTGGAGTGGGTGTTGGTGGAAAGGCCCTCTATCATCCTCAGAGTTTATTTGGCCCATCTGACTTGTTAGGGAAGGTCCCTTTCTCCCTCACCCCCATCTCCCCTGCATTTACATCTCTCCCAAAGCTGCTGGAAAAGATGACCTTCTCATACAGAGCAGACATCATGTTTAGACCAGGGAATTCAGATTGGTGAGTTTCCTGAGTACTGTTTCAAAAGTAACTCTGCTTGTGGGCGGTATATAATTTCATTTAATTTGCCAAGTCCCTCTACCTCTTTTGCAGTATCAGGGAAATATTTCAGGCGTTGAAGAGGCATCTTGTGAAGTCACATAGTGAAGGAAGAGCATGAGATTTAAGGCTAGCGTCACCGCAGGGCACTGGCTATGGTTTTGAAGTTGACAGTTTTAGCTGAGATGATTTCTTGGCATTTTCAGTGAAGTGACTGTAGAAATGCAGCAACAATACAGGTTGCAAGTGGTAACAAGGCAAGTGGTAACAAGGCAGGTACGAATATAGTTACCAGTATTTTTATGCTTCCTTTATCAAGTGAATGAGGTTAGAGCCTTTTATATCATTATTCATGTATAAGCAGTCTGTGCATGGGGAATTAGCCAGGGAGGCAGTTTTTATTTTCACAGTTGACTTTTTAAAATTATGAAAACTTAATTTCTTTAACTCCATTTGCTTTTATATTATTTTGACACAGTTTGTAATGAAATTTTATGGCAAGGCAAAGCATTTCTACTGGAGAGTACCTGCTTCAGTTAAATTAAAGTGCATGAATTGGACACACTTCCTATTCGGTTGCATATGAATCTCTCTTTTACCGATTTTGGAAAAGAGCATTAGGAGTGCCACGTTACAACACAAATGGATTCTTGTACTTCATCTTGCTTCTTTCTTGCCATTTCCCAGTGCCTATTGAAATGCCCACAACACAATGCATAGGTACTCATTGTGTATGTTGAAGAATTTATAGGGAAATAGGTGAATACTAATTAAAAACTGCCTGAGAAATTTGCATCATAAATCAGCTTTGCATATATACTTTGAAAATTAATACAAATATTGATATGATAAATATAGTATCATTAATTTTAGCTGACCTACCTCTTCCTGAACATGCAAGAATAGTTTTTCAGTAGACATGTGTTTGTGTAATTATTGTGGGGAAAAAACATAGTCTTTACAGTAATCCATATCATTTTGAGATTATTTGAAGTGGCAAATTTCTATGCATAAATATATAAAGCAGTATTTGTCAGGACTTCCTTGTCTATAGATAATTTCTATTGCCAAAATTCAGCATTTCCTTGGGCAAGATATTGAGAACTCTTAAAACAAATGCCAGTTCTTTTATATTCAACCCTGCAGGCTTGAGGATGAAATGTGAATAATCTGTTCTACAAATATATTCACAAATGTGTATAACAGCTGTATGTAGACAGAATAGGAACAGTTTCTCATTGCTATTTGATACATTTCTGAGCTTTTACAATGTGCCTGGTGCTAACTGGGCACCTCAATTACTCTCCATCTGTGCTTAGTACTGAAGCTGCCAGCCATCATACTGCTAGGGCCTTGGAGCCTATGGCAGAAAGCCCAACATGGTGACTGATGCAATCTAGTATTTCTTTCTGAACTAGCCCAGCTAGTTAGTCTAGTAAAGAGATCGCTTTGTTACCAGCATTGGCTTATACTATGAAATAAAGCCATGGGTTGTCACAGCCTCAAAGGCAACTTTGCATGAGAAGGATAGTTTAATAGAATGGCATTCAACAGTGGTTTCAGAGTCATAGAATGGAAGAACTTAAGGGTTAAATCACCATAAATGAAAGGGTTTTATTGAGGGGGGTACTTCTATAATCAAATTTGTGATTGGGTTATGAAATGCATCTGCCTCTGCATCTTGCCTCCCAAATGCGCTAGGCCAAACCAGATGGACTTTCCTGACAAATGTTAGAAAAACTGCATTGATGGACATTTTTCACTGTTGTTGAAACTTTTCTTGGTGGAAGTGGAACATCCATGACTTCTCATAATATTTAAATCGAGTCATATGATGATCATAATTACAATTTACTGAGAATCCATTAAGTAGAAAGCTTCATGAAAGAAGCTCGATAAGACATCCCTTGCTTTTAATAACTTCATAAGTTACATGTCATTACAAATTGACAGGAAAGAACGGAGATCCAGGGACATTCAATAATTGTGCTGAGTTTGCATGGATAGCAAGTTCCTGAGCTGGAAATTTGAAACTGGCCATGTACAGCAGCATAACAGGCACCCTCCTTCCATCTTACGCACTACATATAAAAGCCCGAAGCCCTCATGAATCTGAAACCAATTTATATAGCTTCTGCCTTCTAATATTTGCCTTTTCTAAAAAAAAAAAAAAAACTACCGGTAAATGTGTGAACTGAAA